>MNPL01014790.1:10391-37817 GCA_002081605.1 Tropilaelaps mercedesae | reverse complement strand
ACCAGATCCGACTTGTACCTTCTAAAGGGTAATTGGTTGCTGAGATAACTGCTGGTAAAGGGACATATATATATATATATATATATACATTGACCAGATCCGACTTGTACCTTCTAAAGGGTAATTGGTTGCTGAGATAACTGCTGGTAAAGGGACATCTCTGCGGCAAAAAAATCCGGAAGTGATGTATTTCCAAAATAGCCAAATTAAGACTAATAGCGAGCCTCTGACATTATGTAGCTGACTACAGGTATGTTAGTCAATAATGACAGATCAATAAGCGAAGAAGAAATAAGGACGCTATAATTACATTTCGAGTGCCAAACTGCCAAACTTCCTGTACGAAATGACAGTTTTCACAGAATCGCAGACAGCAGCGGATTTAAAGGTGGTGACTGTAAATTAGTAGACGTTTACACAACTTATGTGAATGGGTGCATTTACAAAAATTGAAAATGATAAGTTCCGTTGGATAATCTTCATATGGTACGCCAAAGCGCTTCTTTTGTTTCCGATTTCACTCTGACAAGGGTTTATCGTAAAATACGTGATGCCAACATGTTGGCAATTGCATGGCCTAGTGCCAAGCTTTTCCTTCAAGGACGCTCAAATGGGCCCGTTTCAATTATCAATACTAGTATACTTTGATGTTGATAGTAACGCTGTTGTAAATAAAATTATTTTTTTGCTGGAAGGAGAAACAAAGGTGTGTATTCGAAAATGACCTACGTAGAGTTGGTGGTCACGTACCGTCTTGTGCAAAAGCAAGGCCTTAGCGAAGGACAGCGAAGAAATTATCGCCGAGGGTGTCCAGGTCACCTTCTAACTTGTAGAGAGCAACGCAGGTATTTGTCAATGAATTGATTCAATCAAAAACGGTCAACTTTGACACGTATGCACTTGCGCCTTGTCCTTACGACAGCAAGTCTGTAAAATTTAATCTAAAGCCGAGAAATACACATCAGATTTACCGAGGGTTTAAGGCCTCAAGCCCAGGTGTCAACCCTGGCCTGCTATGTCTATCGTTATCTAACGTACGGGCCAGTAATCCTAACACTGCTTCTTTTTTCATCTCCGCCGATACACAGGGATACAATGCTAATAATTATTCACAGTAATGAGCGTCCCACAGCTGCTCATCGCTCCAAATATAGCACCGAAGCGCGTGCCTTCATACAACTGCCGATGTTACCATTCACGTAAATTTAGGTTACTTTTCTGTGCGTTTTCTGGGAACACGTTCAAGAGTATGTCGGAAGGCCATCCCACCATATCGTTCACAGCCTATGCAAGCTTCGACGACAATGTAAATCGATAATAGCATTTTAACAAAACATGGTATTGCAACCGCTAGCGAATGACTTCTGCATCGACAGCCGCTTGGGTAATGTTCTCCATTATGGCTATGATACATAATAAGATGACGGTGACGATCGTGAAAGCAGATGTGATGTTAGCAGCTTGAAATTATAAACATTGCACAGACACACAAACAACACACACACACACACACACACACACATTCAGAGGCGCACACAACACACACAAACGTGTGCGAATGCGACAATCACGCACTGTTGCTACGCCGAGGACCAACATCGATACACATGATGGGTAAACAGATAGAGGTTGCTATATTACCGCACGGATTAGTGCATCCCCCGCAACTCGCACCGATTACAGGAAGAATATGAGAAGGATCAGAAGCTTCAGAAGCTTCAGAAGATAGCTAGGAGGCTAGCGTAAAATATTAGCGGTGACACGATGGCGATTAGTTCGTGACTTTGACCTAAATTACTCTTCGATTACGCCTGTTGCTATTACGGTGTCGGTACACGAAGTAAATATGAGTGTATCTTTGTAACAACAATGCCAACAGCTAAAACAAGCGAACATATTCAGCGACACCATAACGAGTAATAAGAAACTCGGTTTGGTTAGAAGACTGAGATGAAGTAATTTTTAAGTAACTTTGAAATAGAATAGATGAATCTAGCGTTAAAGAAACAGCTAATGATTAGAGGAGATGCTAAACAATGGTTTGATAGATATCTCTGGAAAAAGAGAAGCAACTAGCGCGCACCCCGACAGCGAAGACCGATGGGCTTTGTACAGTTTGTTGTTGAGGTCGAGGCTTTTCTTACGAAAATAAGGATAAGGCCTAAGAGTCCGGACTGGAAACGAAGAAGGAAACGATAAAAACAATCAGAAAAATAAAATGAAAAATTGGGGGGAATATGAGGAGCAACGCGACAAACGCAGAATCTGTCGACAGTGGCCACAAAATAGGAGGCCCTACGGCATCAACCAATAAGCGAACAGACACAACTTACTGAAGTAGAATTTTAGTGGTGATGACGAATAAATCTTAATGTAACGGTGATAGGTTTGCGAAGTATGCGCACAACATCCGTCACATATCAGCGAATAGCTTTTGAACACACAATTGTTGAGAACGCTGCAACAATCGTAGCACGGCTTCCCGTTAATTATTATTTGTAAAAAGGTCTGACTAGCAGCTGGGTTACCTAAAAATGAGCCACATAAGTTATTGGCTAAAGTTAGTTACTGGTAAAGTACCTAAAGCTACACGTGGTGGCTAATGCAAACAAGCTTGGCAGATGGAATATAGAATGCAATAACCAGTTGTTTTTCAAATTATCTGGTTTTTTAGTTGTTTTAGATTAACGTTTGTTGTGAAACTTGCCAACAATTCTGTAACCCTGCCCTAAGTCGAGGACTATCATTCATCTAACGCCTTCCAGTCTCTCAGAACGTAACCCAGTATCAAGTCGAAAAATATTGGATAGTTGAAATTTCCGAGATAATGACTTTTAGAAGATCATACAAATGAATTCAGAATTCAGAGCAGCTGAGCAAATATCATGACAACTTTGCCCATATCAAGAAGCTCACTGTTTTCTTTGTTCGCAAAGAGATCAACAGAACAAATGTGTACATTCATTCGCCAGCTTCTATGTGATCATGCGCGGTTAACTATGGTAAGTGTAAGCAAGAATACCCTTGTTTTAAGAATAACCTACCCCGGATATTTTATTTGTTTTATAGGGCAGAATGAAGAATATCACAAATGTACATTAGACACCGGATAGCACACGTCGTAAGCCGACTGAGCTCTAGAGGTAGTCGTTTCTGTTGGAAATGTTTTTATATTCGTACGTATATGTAATAAAAATACGATGGTCACGCCACTTCTAATGAACTTCAACGAGAGCAGCAATGAACTCTGCCGCCATGACATTGGTACTCCTATCCTGTCTACACACTTATATTTGCGAAACAAATATCGAATTTTTTTTGCTTCTGATGATGATGTCGTGGGTGATGCAAAACTAGTGACTGAAATTTTCCACAGACCATGTAAACATTTACGTAAGACTCCAAGCGCTTTTTGCACGCAAAGGGCATCCTTTCTTGGATGCATGCTCTCTGCCTTCATTTAGAATTTCTACCACTAAATTTCTGCACGAATAAACTTGACCGACGAACTCAGCAGAAGAGAACACAGAAAAATCAAGTTTTTACACTGAAAAACCTGACATTTATATACACATATGGTTTTATATATTTAAACTGTTTGAACGTGTTTATGCTGATATCACGAAAATGCAACAGCCAAGCAAATTTTTTCTACACAGTCATATCTACCAAGTCACCACGATGAAAATGGTATCTTTCTAAAAACGATTAAGAACGTACAGAGTAGCTTAAAATATTCGTCATTGAGGTGGCCTTCGTACCTGATTAACTAGCAGTTAATTTGGCGCCGCTTGTTGCCTTACGTGCGTAAAATATTTCTATGCGAAGCCCGGACCCGAGCTTAAAACGGAGAGTATCCCCGAATATTTCATTGTACATTTTTGCCTACCACCGCATCATAATACTACACTTTTCGTTGTGTGGCTTGAATATCATTCTCCCTTTGGCTAGTTGCAATGCGCGATGCCAAGCGAGACCGATCTTGCGGACTATGGGATCATCGAAAATGCTTACCACAGGTCGACCTCCGTCGGAGCGTCTCTTCAGATACACGCCAGCCACTAACGACACATTTGGATCCGAAAATCCAGCATACACAGTGTGCGAACAAAGGTGCGGATAATATGGTTTTCTTTGACCTCTAGCCGCCACCGGCCACCCTTCATATTTGCAGGATTTTCCCACATAGGAACAATGTCTTTACGGAATACCATCAGCTCTATATTGTCTTCGGCCCGATTGACATCTCAGGATCTTCATGACGGTCAATATACAGCCAGTTCCGATTTTGACAATCTTTGAGCTCCACGTCGACAGATCACTGTGCTCCTTCCAAAACCAGACGGTGTAAACATCCTTATTGTTTGGCACCATCGCATCTAAGAGTAAATTAGTGGTACTGTTTAATTAATCATTAAAAAGCCATTACAAAGTACATTGCTTGTGTTGCGCCGATTTGTAATAACAAAACGAGCACGACATAACGGGCGATGCACTGGCCCTTAGAGAGGCTATTAGGCGGCGTCGGGATCAATCTATAAAAAGCAATTTCCCCAGTAACTTGAACGTAACAAATTGGCTCATGCACTGAGCATACCAACAGTTAAGACAAACATGTAGTAAAGTTATTAATTGTCTAAACTGGATGGAGCTGAAAATAACGGCACCGAAAAACGCCACTCTAGAGATCTAAGAGCATCCAAGACCAGTTTTCAGACTGCCGCTGCTTGCGTATACTTAAGCGAAACATTTGCCAGTAGATTCAACACGCTAGGAAATAAAGATAAATGCACTGAACCGTGATATGATAAATTCACGGTGTTTACACAACTAACAGCCTCACATGTACAGTGAAATTCCCGTTGATTACTTGACGAATAACGAGCCAGTTGCTTATTCTCTAGTAAACAGGCAGCAAGCGACGATGGCCAACACCCAGCCGAGATTTTAAACTGGTCATGCACCGCAAAGCCCATCAAGTCGTATCAGCACTCGGACAAGACAGTGCCACGATAAAAACTTGGTTTGCTTGCAATAGAGAACTGTAGAGAGTACTCGAGTTGTTTGGATTTTTGGATTGGAGAAGAAATATTAAGAACGCATAATGAAAAATCGCACCGTTTTATTCTAGCATGACCAGCGTACAATTGTATCTTAGCTAAACTACAGCGATGCAGCAAAAGATGTTGGTCTTACAAAACTTCGGTAAGGAAGACAGCATAGATTCTGTGATAAGATTAATCATCACTCGATTCCATTATTCCGAATCATCCAGTCATTCGAATCATGTCCAGTCATTGAAGATGAATGAAGACGTTGTGTGCACAAAATATAAGTGTTGAAATAGTACACCGTCAGAACTGCGCTGCAAGTAGCTATGATATTGCATTTCAATCAAAGCTGGTAAAGAACCTCCTATGATGAGGCGGCTGTACAAGCAGTAACGCAAAAACAACAACCAAATGCCAAATTACGGTAGGTCAGCGACGCATAAAGCTGGTAGGCTGAAATTAGCCAAGCCGACGGCAACTAGAACAGACGAAATTTCAATACACAAATGAGGGTTGTAGATGTATGGTATAAGACGGCAGCGCTTGAACGGCAATCAAGTCGAAATCCACAATTGAACTGCTGTACTAGCCTTGCCAGCGAGCAGCGTGAAATTAAGCTTCATTGTTAGACGCACACACACAACCGCTGTGAATATTTAACATTTTAGGTCGAGGTCCTTACGTTTATCGTGTCCTGCAGACATAGATCAAGCAATTGATAAACCTTTCTGAGTATATACAGTCGAAGCAAACAGAAAAATGACGTTTGTTATGTTGGTCTGAACGTCTACTCGTGATAATATATCGTATTGATATCACAATGTAAGAAGTATGAGCCTGGGAACTACACCTTTATAGAAGCTTAACTGCTTAAGGATTTGATATTCTGTAACATTAAGCATTTGTAACATTAAGCTTCGGTTTGGAAGATTTCGTGTTAACGGCTACGAAATAGATGTTGGACCCCACAATGTACACATTCATATCTCTCCCAGGAAATGCTTCCGAATCGCTAGGTCTTTTGTCTGAACGGCTAAAGATCTGATCATCCGTTATTTATTACGTCGTTTATAAATAAGGATGTCCTCAGCAGATACCAATTGATTTCTCTCCTGGGTGTGGTACGCGGGAACACGCACACTTACATAACCTTCGACAAGGAAAATTACCGCAAAACCGAAGAGTTCACTTGGGGTTTTTCCCATAGAGGAAATCTTTTACGCCGTATTTCATACCGAAAATTTGAATACGTGTTTTCATGGAGTGCAGAGCTGCTTCAAAGTAGTGGAACTGCAATAACGATAAAATTATGATGCAATGATAGTGAAAACGGCTTCTTGAGTTAAGATCTAGTATCATGGCGCAAGCTTTCTATGTTTTCTAACAGTGCATGAGATTTAAAGATAACTATCGCATAATGATACATGCTACGCATAAAATCATAGCTTGTTGGTCATTATACGTCAATATCTAAAAATTGACGTCTAAAAAATACGTATTTAAGTTTCCCGTATTGAATGTGAAGTAAAAGATTTTTCTCCACGGGAAAAATCACAGGTGGACTATTCACTTTTACGCTAATTTTACTTTTCGAAGGTTCATATAAATCTGCTTGTTCGCGCATATTACGTCCAGAACAGATTGACGATACATGCTATACCCAACATCAACATATATTGACGTATAATGACCAACAAGCTATGATTTTTTTCACCAAATTTCTCACTTGACTTAAATTGACTCGTTTGACCAAATTTTACTTGAAGTACGACTGGTGCTTATTATAAATAGGTATTGATTCCGTGTGGCAAACCTTTAACGGCGCTAATATGAAGTGGTACATGATTTTCTCCAGCCGCAACTAGACAATGTGCCCTTAGATGACTTTTGATTTCAACAGTGTAAAATCACATAGCGCACACAGCCACTAAGACAGCTGCGTTATAGTGGGCAGATTCTCGAATGCACAGAGTCGCAAAATACGTATTCAAAAAAGTGTTTACGATTACCTTGCAGCGATTAACGCACTTGAAAATAAGATCCAAGCCAAGAAATATTTTCTTTGACTTTTTGCAAAATATACAGGTTATCACCGAGAAGGCCTGCCACGTAATCGTTACGTATCGATGTAACGAATGGATATTTTGTTTTTTACCCAGTTCATATCGTATGTGTCAAAAAATTCCGAGCTCATTTTCAGTCCATCTCAGAAGAGTAGTATCCAGCAATATCACGCAGTGCTCAGACACCAATTTCGGATTGCCATGAAATATATCCAAGAAGCAAATAAACTTCAATCTATTGTCGTCACTGAGCCTAGAAAATGACTAAACTTAATTGTATTTATCCATAGCTCATCAAATTTATTATCAATTTTGGCTCATCAAAACGTGAAAATCATAATTTTGAGCTAGAAAACACAATGTTTTTCCTATTCCTTGTATCGGCGCGCTTCTTCTTATATTCGCCTATCATAGTGAGTACTCGCCACTCCAATCTGTGCTCCGTTCCCCCTGCGAGTACCAAAGAGACAGCGCTCAGTAGCTCTATACTAGCTCCAGCTGGTGGGGTTCGCGGCGTTCCACGGTCCCAACGCCGGAGCTGTGAGCGGATGATACTTCTCAGGGGTCTATGGTGGGACTAGTTGGGTAGCGAGAGCGGAGTCCTTCCTGAACACTTTCACATCCGTCGTCATGTCAACCATGCCTCTCGCCCGCTGTAGTCCCGTTCCCACCCTGGAGCTACTGGGCAGCTCCCGCTCAGCAACAGGAACACCTCCATGTTCTATCGAGTCGGTCCGGTTCTTCGTTTCGGGGTAAGATAATTTTTAGTTTCGATCTTTCAATTACTGAGGTATGCGCGTTAACATTGTCGAGGAGGGTTTCGGTGAAACGAGTCGACCACAATACGTATATAAGATCTGCACTACACGAGCGAAAAATGAGATAATAGGTTAGGCAAAAGGACTAGGTGATAGAATACGGCAATGAGGGTATATGCGGCACGGAGAGACGGACCTAGCTGTTTTGTTAATATCGCAACAAGAAAAACTTCGCGATGTATGCTTTTGTGTCGCTGTTTACGCTGACTTCTGTGATAAAAAACTACTCAGGGCTAAGATTTTTTTCAAGTGTTTTAGTTAGTTTAGCATTAGCTAATTACCTATATCTGCTGTTATCGTATCGGTATGGTACATATAGTGCATACCTCGGCAAAACGAAACTCGATTTGCACCGTTATTACATTATCATATTTAACCAGAGGTTTATGTTTGGCGCCATCGTATTTGTCACAACCTAACACGAAATGTTTGGGAATCAAATTCTAACAAATTCATTTTGTTTTAGCCAAAATGTATTGGATATTGGTATGTGTTGTTCTCTGCATGGCCGGCACGGTGCACGGAGTGAAAATCGGTAAGTGATTGGAATTATCCAATGAGACCTTGTCCTAGTATAGATACTTTAGGAGGAAACACATTTTGCTGTCCAAAATATGCAGAACCATTCCGCCTACGGCATGTTGTCACTCTTAGGTATCACTGACTTTTACATGTATAAAATTAACGTAATTACCCCTCACGGCCTGTAGGTTTGAAGACATTCGTGTATTTTCGAATTTTTGTTGGCTTTATATATCTGGTCGGCGACAAAACCTTGCGAATCTATCGGTGGTAACATTTAACACCATAAATCTATCAAAAAACGTGCACCGTTAGTGCCAGCGTCTTCGTAATGGAAACTGAGATGCTCAGGAGGACCAAGAAAAGTGTTAAAATTCCAGAATCTAAATCGCCGAGCGAATTGGATTAATCGGAAAGCTTTTCATGTGTGCTGCGTATTAGCAAAAATTAACCAGGTGCATAGTTCGCACGCTAGGTATAGCCTTAAAACGTATTCTGTTTAAGTCGTTCAACTTTCTCTTGAGAAATAATTACAAGAGTCTGACAACTAAAATATGTTTATTCCCATCAAAGTGAACCAGGTGCGGTTCACTTTAGCTTCACAACTTGCCAAGATTTTTAGCTTAGTCAGATAGACTAAACCTTACAGAATATCATCTATAGCTGTGTGTGCATTAGGAGTCGGCTACGGCTACCAATAACAGTAATGATGAAATTCACGCAGTAAATTAATTCTGGATTTTGGTATGGGCATTTATTAGTGTTAATAGTTTGACGCATTACCTGAGAAAAACCAGCCATCCGTCAAACTCTATCATAATGCCAAGAATGTTAAAGGCATTTTTAAGGCGGATTTCACGTTTACCATAGTTTTCTTCTGTTTTATACCGCCTGCATCAATGTACGAATTACAGCGGACGAAACTATACAGAATTAGGAAACCATAAAAACATTAGACTGAAGATCGTGATGGTGCCGGTGGCAACAGTGGCCGCTGTGGTCAGATATTTTTTCTTAGCTTCACTTCAATCGATAATAACCCGCATAGCGGGCACATATAGGCTGCGCCGGCACGTTTTTCACCGCAGCATCGCCATCGATCATACTCCATAGATTCCAATAATGCGGATTTATTAAAAGCTCTCGCGGGAAACAGTGTCGCCTATCGTACTTTCCAAGAATTGACTGACATCCCAAGCGAAACTGCCATGTACCGCCTCATCGGATACAGCGCCAAAACATATTTTCTATCAGTATTGCCAGAAACGTCTACTGCACTGATGACTGTGCCTCCGTCTGTTTAGTGATATCGAGAGAGCGATAGTTTGTAAGAGATATAACACTCCCAATTCACTGTCTGCTATTATAGCCCTGTCAGTTGGGATGAAGAGAGAGTCTATAGCCGCTCTTACCAAAAGAGTTGCGGGGTGGAGTCAATCGGTAACCTTCATACTGTCCGTCTGCCGTCTGTCACATACATGCGAGTACAGAGGCTTCGCTCGCATCACCTCCATATCGTGCAAACGCCACTCGCGCGGTGAAATATTTGCGGATACGGGTGACGAATTTAGCGTTTGGAGGAGGCTGTTTTGATTGTCTAAAATAGATTTTCCTTAAAATATATTTTGTCTAAAATAGATCCGACTATCGTAAAGGGCGGATGCTATACGTGATATGAATTGGAATTCCAAGAACTACCTTGGCCGCACGCTCTTTGCACATTGTCAGCTAACGCGCATTTCACTTGAAGAAAGCAGAGTACCCATTACACCAAAGCAGTCTTAGCGAAGGTGCAGCGACGGGTTAAAGACAGCGGGTCTAAAGAAAACAAATTATTCTCAAAGTTAGCGAGTAACATATCGCTATGGTTCCACAACGCTGGAGAAATCTTGAGAAACAGTTGTTTCTGCCATTCCAAACAGTTATAGATTTCTATTAGTTTCTGAATGGTGGCGTCATAAACAGCATGGTGATAGCCTTTGTTACCTATGAAAAGAAAACAATATTCACTATTAAACTCTATTTTGACGTGGTATAGATTGAATCGTATCATTTGCGTATCATTTATATGTTATACAACGCTATTCATTCAATACATTTAAAATTCTGACGTGCATGTTATGACTGTGGACGTTTTTAGATCGCGACTCATACATATTTAATTGAACCCAATGCCGCAAATGCATATTATAGCATGTTTATAATCTGTTATTAATACACCAACTCACTCCTCCTGCTCCCGTGTAGGTGTAATGCTGCCGCCAGAATCGACGCCTTCGAAGCGCATTTTCGAGGCTGTTGTCTACCCATTCAACGGATCACGTCCTTCGTCAGAGAGCGACTTCAAAGTTGGGTCGTTTTTCGCTGAAGTGGAACAAGGCGACATCTTCTCCACCACTCGAGAATGTCAGTCAACAGTTCATCTATCTCTCAACTTGTGAACGGAACTTCACTATTCTTTCGTCTATGTGTGTCAATGCAAAACTTATTAACACAATCGTTTATCACGAAGCAGTGAAGTACTGTTTGTCCTGTATGAGATGTCTTCAATAACTTGTGAGCACTGACAACGAACTAACGGCACAATTCTATTTCTACGTATGCGCCCTTCGTGCAGTATGCGACCAGCTACGGCATCAGGTCACGAGCGTGGTCGTTTCCGTGCCTCTGACTTCGAAGACTCTACAGGGCCTTTTCAAGGGAACGAACGTTCCCTACCTCACTACCTCTTACCAGGTATGCACTAGCATTTTTGCCAGACACTGCGTAAGTGTGCAAATATTTTTCCTGCCACTGCTACAAATTCCCTCGTACGACATTTTCATATGTGCTTGCGTGTAGATATACATTCTCGTCACTTCGTCTGCCGCGCGTCGTATTGCCACTCAACCTGACCACTTTCTGATCTCGATGTTCATCGAGTGGGTTACGGATATTGCCATTCGAGTGTCTTAGTGGCATACAGTTCCACTTAATCCTATGACTATTTGCCGTCTTTTGTTTTGTTTGTCGTTTAATTTCATCAATTGTACGGTTAAACGACGTTTAGCTTTAGGGCAGCAAACGGGAAATTTTCGATTGCTTGACATCGCGGCACTTATAGCACTCATCGAATGTACCAAATATGTATAACGCCCAATGCATATTAGACGGTCACAGTGTAGGTATAGAGAAAAAAATATCGAAATGCGTGTCTACTGTACTTGGTGTAACCGACATTAATTTAGAAGAGCTTTTTTAACTACTGATAAGCCACTGAACTGGTCTGAACGATCCTGAGATGGACTTGACACCACACGGTAGTGTATATAACTAAGACAGTCGATACAATGACAACATTGTTTAGAGCGCTTCACGACAACGCAAATCAGCTAATACATGAGTCTGCGCCTGGAACCTCTCGGCATCTTTGAAGTGTAATATAAATACAGTTATTATTGACTGAAGTATTACGGTTTTGGGCAAAAATGAATGTTAAAAACAATTGCTTAGAAAAATAGGCGATCAACATTAAAGAACCAAAGTTGTCGGTGTCGAACCAATTAGTACGGACTGTTTATATAAGTTCTATACATGCAAGGCCTCGAACAGCCTATTCGGATTGGCCTTATTATTATTATTATTATTATTATTATTATTATTATTATTATTATTATTATTATTATTGTTCATTTCAGAATTGACCATAAGCGATCTAATTAATGGGGTCTGTCTCTATTTAACCGTGGTCATAGCCCACTAAATATCGAAAACCATTCTACCTCAGCAGGAACTCCAATTTGGGGCATGTTTTCCTCCGATGATTTTATTCTGTCTATTTTATATATGTAGTATATCATACTCCCTTAACCCTATAATATTGAACTCTATTCCTCTAGGACCACTGTCGTTCGGATTTAAGCTCGAACGCACGCAAGCATAGTCCACCGGCCGACAAACTCGGAATCTCCCTTATGCCCGATGTAATTCCTGCAATTGCCGACACGATTGACCACTTCCGCTGGAGTTCCTTCATCTACATTTACGACTCGGACACCGGCACGCAGAAGTTGCAGCGTTTACTCAGTTACAAATACCGGCGCGCCGGCGAGGTTACGATGCGCTACGCGAAACGTGTCGCTTCGTCGTTAGAGGCTAACACGTTCCTTCGGGCCGTCGATCTGGCTGACCGGGACGCCCACAAACACGTCATTCTCGACGTTCCGTTCGCGCGTGCTAAAAAAATCATCATACAGCACGCACGGGACTCCCATGTCAGTAAACACAACTTTCATTTCGTGCTTGCACAACCCGTCGTCCACGAGCTCCAGCACCAGCTCGCGGCGGAATTCAGCGTTGTCAACATCACGGCGTTTAAGTAAGTTTCTGCATGCAATTGCTGAGCTTTCCGCTAGGAGGTGTGACTATGTTCCGTGTCAACTGACGCTATCAAGAGACAAACGCATGAGACACACACGCGGTTATAATATGCCGTCACACGATGTCGGAATGGAATGGGTTCGCGACGAAAACCAGGGATACGTGATAATTTTGCTCTAAGTTGGAATGAAAATAGCTAACACACTTCATGTACAGATAGAGATTGACAGTCATTAGGCATAAGTAAGGTACCATATTCACAAGAAACGGATCAATTTGTAATAATTTGTTTATTTAATAATTTGCAATAATTATAGCTAATCGTTAATTATAGTAAGCACAAAATAATAATTAAAAAAAAAATTGGGCACTTGATCTAAATGGCGGACATTAAAAGAATGTGCGCAAAGAGAATACATAATATCACTCTTTAAACGCAAGGAATTTCTAATCTCTTCCATATGTCTTCTTGTGCTGGCCATTAGAATAACCGGCGAAGCTACGGCGTTTCGAGCTTTCTTTGACCGACTTGGAACGTACGGTGATCCTTCACAATGGTCCGAAGTTACTGAGGAGAAACTTACAGTGGATCAGGCACTTCTACACGATGCTGCACAGCTCATCGTGACCGCATACAAAGAATTAAAGCGAGACGGACAAATTCCACGAAAGTAAGTGGCCAGTGGCTTTATTGCATAGATCCCGAAAATGATCTCTTGCGATTTTTTTGCGCAAACACGGTACAGTGCGTTTTATAGAGATCTCGATATGTTTAGCTAAGTTGGAGTACCTGGTGCCCCTCGAAAGCATACTGTATTTATTTCTATGTATTTTAAAAAGTTTGGATGATGTAGAACTCGTACCCGACCGTAACATCAGATTCTTCATTTTTTTATTGTGGTTAACTCTCAACGAACACCCTTAATAGAAGACCAAAAAAGAAGTGGTTCAGCAGTTATACTGCAGTTACAGGAACTTGAGATAAGATCTGCCAATTCTATACATTTTTAACTTTAAATAAGTAGATGAAGAATCCTTTTAAAGAGAAACGATAGACCGAATGTAATGAGGTGAAGGAAGCTCTACAAAGTTTGAAGTTGTTGTTAGGCGCCCCATAGATATTTAATTTTAATTACTTTGCCGCTAGACAACAACGTTGTTGTTAATAAAAACGAAAAGGTTTCCAGGAAGAAATCATATTCTACTAAGTTCGTAATATGAAACTTCATGTGGCTAGACAGCAGTGCTTTATTTTTAATAAGATGGTCGCTAGATGATAGGTTTGACTTGTAAGCTGGTTGCAGGTGACCCGTCAGGCACACTCGTAGTATCACAGGCTTTAAAACATTATAATGGCAAATACGCTCAAACCAGCAAACTGACATCGTCTACTAACAAAATCCAGGAAATGACACAAAGCACCGTGATGCGTTAACTCGTACCTCCGATCATACATGACTACGACCATTAGAATCCATTTCTGAACTTAACTTACTTCACGGCTGCGCGTAGAATAGTCGCCTTTACACGCATATTTCCTGCGAGATTATACAATCAATTATATGAGGATGTAGTACACACCTGTATGCGCTGTCTACTGAATTTTGCGTACGTAACTTCGACTGAATTACGCCCCGGTCGGGGATTCATGTATAATCTACTTGGATCTTATATAGATTACTATACGTGATACTAATATATATGGAAAAGATATGTTATTATTTTGGCAATAAAGCCAAGGGCCTACCAATCTTACTAAGTGCTGTACCACAGCTAAAGACCAGTGGAAAAGAGATGCTCAGAGCATGAAGATGACAACTCTTTAGATCACGACTTCAAACCCGAGTAGTTGATGTATGCTTATCCCTAACATTTTGAGCTCTAAAAACCTAGGCAGCCCTACGATCGTGAGCCATAGATCGGCAGTGCAGATAGTTCAGGCTGCTTAAAAAAGTGATATTCAATACTTCAACGTATACAAATATCGAAATTACGCCCTACAGAAATTCATATGCAAACAAAAGGCCACAGACAGTACAGCTATCATTGGTAAAAACAATTTTTAGTTACGAAGCGCAGCGCAAGCACATAACAAAAAATATGAAAATTTCGCCCTGCTGGCGAGATACTAGAACACAATCGTGCGTCTTTTAAGAAAACACGGATGTAAATTAGGAAAAATATGTCAGTCAGCACACTGTCAAAGATATACAGTAATAGATTTTTGGACATTCATGGGAGTACTAATAGCCTTAATTTTTGGTCATGTTTATTACATACTTCCATGACAGAGTGAAGCACGCAAAAAGCTAATTATTTCACATGATAATCTTATTTGGCAAAAAAACTTCACATTTCTTCAAAATGCATACAAAATTACACAGTTATATATAGTAGTACAGTTTTATCAGGTAAACCCTTTTAGTAGATGTGTACAGCCATTATACGTTTAATAAGGTTTAATACAAGCAATTTTCAGTTCCTTAGCAAAATCAATGCCATAATGTAGAAACGAAAGTCAGGATCTCTTGAAAGATCATGCCGCGTTGTTGCCGCTAAGCAGCGCGTTTCAAACGTTTACAAGGCCCACCTTGTATAAAAGGAGCGCAAAGCTTGTAAAGACTTCCGTAAGATAAATGAAGTCGTATAGGCTGCGAGCGCTGGATGAAGGCAATTACCCTTGCTTGGTCATGCTCTTAATCTGTTGTCTTGTATCCCACCCGCTCAGGCATTCGGACGTCTTTGAAGCCTTTCTCCGTATTGACAATCCACCAGCAAACTGCGATGTCGAAACAATCAGTGCTACCCATGAGCTTGGAGATATCATCTCTAGACACATGCGACGAGAAAGGGTGAGTGCCAACAGGAATTGAACATATTCAAGCATTGATTCGCCTGACATTCGGCACGCAGGCGTGTTGCCCAGGTAGCTCAGTCGGTAGAGCGTTAGGCTTTTAACCTAACGGTCCAGGGTTCGAGCCCCTGTCTGGGCGGTCGTCTTTTTAAAGTATGTATTTGTAGCCTCAAATTAGCAGTACGCATTGAACGTGAAAACAACTCGGAAGTAACTCACATCTGCCAATATATCTAGTTCCTACGAGAATTTTTATAATATACAACGCCTGCGCAGCTGAGCTAAATCTTAATTGCCGCTCACTTCCTCAAAAGTGATGTTTCGTTAACTAATTCACCACTTTGTAGCAGCATAGGTGTACACACTGACCATAGGATACGCAGCGACCATAATATCCAGTTAGCTGGGCAGGGCGGGCAGCGCTATATTTATTTTCAAGTGTGCATCTGCGTCTTCTAATCATTCAAATGTTATTCCTCCTTTATCTTTCCCTTTCTTAAACAACCAAACCGACAAGACTGAAAGATCGAATCGTCGAATCATTAAAATCAATAGACGATTTGCGAATCTGAAGTGCCATTTGCGCGTTGATCTAGCCCAAGAGCATGAAATGTACGCACAAATCCCCCTATAGCGACAAAAAGCTATTTGAATTGGGCAATCACGTATATTCTAGTGTCGTGTCTTGTCAGTGTGAATTATTGCGTAACTTTTAATCTTTATGGGTGTACAAAGTCGAGGTATGTTATAGAGAATTGGACATATGTGTGTTTCCCTGCCACGATCACTACTTAAGGCAAGCACACAACCTCGATGCGATACACGGAACGTACGAAATCACGGAGCGAACCATGGAACGTACGAATCAGAAAGATTCTAAAGCAGAACGCACAGTTCCCACTTACTGAGGCCATTGATAACTGCGATTTGTTTATCCAACGTGGTCCAATCCTCCGGCCAAGCTCCCGCCGCTCCGCTAAGCGTGTTCAAATATTTCCTCCACGCAACGAAGTGAAATATCGAGCTGATGATTTACATAGTGATGTAATTTATTTAAAGAAGAATAAGCCCAACAATAATACGCTTCCGAATTTGACCGCAATGACCATTCTTGTAGAAATGAAGGTAAATTATCCAAATTGCGAACACGAGTGCTGGTACGATGAACACCAATGGCTTCCTTTTTATGAAGTTCTTAGGGCAACTTGAGCAGTGGCTCGCAATCGGCGTTTTGTCCTTGCAACGCCAGCAATATAGCATATGGCATACGGTCTACTTAAATGTACGTCCTACGATAGGCTAACCCTAAAGCCTCTCTAAACACACTCTAAAGGTGTTTCTATGTCATTCGAATCCGTGGTGCTTTTCATGTGTATGCTCAAAGTTACATGCTGCTACACAGGTAAAACTCAAACGCTATGGTACGCGTGAAGTACGCATTTCTCAAAAGTAACATTACCAGGTGATTCCTACATTCGGCATGTACACATTGTGAATTTTGATTAGTGTCCCAGTTCACGCATTTGCTGATGTGCTCGACACGTAACGTGACACGGTCGAACAAAAACAGACAACTCTGCCCAACATGAGCCACATTTGACAGACTGCCACGATCCCTATTTCGACCAACCCATACTACGGTTACATGCATTTCTCGAATGGCGTCAGTGGCAACAATCTAAGTGGTCATGCCAGCGTCGGCCACATAGATAGGTTACAGCGAAGCCTAGCGCGAATAGTGCGTTGGCCTACGACGAATGTCAAGCGGCTTATGCGCAGAGCAGCTCACAATGATATTTACGTAACGTAACAGCTTGACGCGACGGGCCTGGCTGAGTAGGACGAGTTTCACCAAACACAGCATCTGTTGTTATTGACCATGTGCTGTATAGTTACGGCGAGCGTTTGTGTTCCCTTCGAGGCCGACGGCAGGTAGTACATCATATAGGTCGGCTAAACGATATTGCAATGATATGGAGATTATAATGGCTTTATTATTCGATTAAATTTCATTCGTACTATCCATAAGGCTACACCGTATTGCGGAACGTAGGTTCAACTAGCAGAAGACTATCTTGAAATGTTGTAATGACAGCCAAAGCATTCTTTTCTATTTCTTCGACGTGTAACGCAGGTCAGTTGTTTATGTATTTTTCAAACATATTTTGTTCCCTCGATGACATGGACTCGAACTCTTACAAGGCAGATACAATGCTCTATTGTGCAAGTTGTCTGGGTAACGCAATATTAGAAGAAGGTAGCGATATTAAATAGAGAGTAGCTTTCACTACCGTAGAGAGGACGTTGTGTCAATACCCTAAGGGCTATGCAATGGTGTCTGCTGCACTTGTTAAAGCGCGGACGTTCCATCCAATTTTATACGCTTAGTCAGCCATACGTTTCGACCGGTTTTGTAAATGTTTCATCCGGTCAATCCATACGGACGGTGAACTCAGAAGAATGCCTCAATAAACATTCATAAACTTTTCTATACGAGTTATATCGATTAGCGCACCTTGACTCCAATAAAGGCTGTTTGCTGTTTTATTATCCTAACTTCAGATTAGTTAAAGACGTCATCGCGACATTATTTACAAATAAAGGCAAATGACTTTTGCGATCTACAAATGTTTTTGACATTTTGATAGGATTAAGAGCTTTCATTGTTCTGCTACCGATGTTAAGCAGCGTGGTGCTCTGTCACATTGAACGTTTGTGCGAAGAACTTAATTTTCCTAGAACAAACCAATATTTAGATAGATTGGTATAAAAATGGGTTTTCATTTTCACAGCATCGTATGTGCAAAAATGATGGTATGTGTCTTTGTTAATTGCTACTAGGTTTTTCTCAGCAGTTAGCTGATGTCTCACGAGCTCTGTCTAACTGCGAAAGCGTTCGTTATTACAATGTATTTGAAACCGGAAGTCAGTTCTTTCAAGGGTGTTCCATGCACCAAACCTACAAGGTTAACCTATTTTTCCATACTATTCTGATTCTTCATCAGTACAAACACCGCAGTCTACTGTGCATATCTGACAAATATATTTTGAAATTGTATAAGACTTACGTGTTTCATTATTCATCATGTAAGCTTATAAGTAAATCACAATTTAATTTCTATAAGCGTAGGTATACCGCCATAACTATTTGTACACCAAGTGTTATAGACCGGATTAGATTTAGCAACTTGGCTAGCTATAGCTTTCAGTGGTACAATGTATTTTTACAATGGCTACCACACAACTAAGTGATTCTTCATAAATTCACACTAATATAAAGTTATCGCTAACCATCGGTGGTCAATTTGTCTTACAGCTAATCCTCACACATAAAAGCAAACTTAACACGCATGTTTTTTTCGACCTAATCGCGCCATGGCGTTCTATATTGAGGATATTAGAAACACATTTTGATTCATCCAACACGTTTCCGCGTCATGAGTAAAATAATAAACCTGTAAATGTGGCAGCTTTTCCAACTCGTGTATGCGAGCGAGAACATGGCAAGCGCATTTGTGTTTGAAATACAGCTTTTCACGCTGTCAAAGGCGGCGCATTCTTCATTCGTCCGAAACTTCCAACCCTGCTGTAGCGACGCTCGTGACGTGTTTGCCCAGTCGACATACTCTTACAGGTATTGGCTGTAAAAAGGAAGGAAATCTAGCGACGTACATTTTAAGACGCAGCGTTGCGGTACACGTTCTGAGTCTCATATGGCCGAATATATACCATACATGCGACACATAAACAATGGCCAACCAATTGCGAGTTTCTTTAATTATAGGTTATCTCCGCACGCGGCCTTGCATATTTTCGGAGATCTGTCGTAGCAGAAATGGCCAGCTGTGGCATTGTCAATGGTTGCCTCTTCTATTTAGTTTCGGACTGGGGCACTTACGGTGGAAGGAGTCCTGGAGTAAAAACGGCTATATCTATAGGCCTACTTCTCAAAATATCCCCAGTTGTGGAACGTGAGCAGTTCTCGTCTAATCAGTTTCGAGTGCTGTCAAGTTCGAATCATCTCGAAGATGTCCTCTAGCCCCGACTTTACGGATACGCCCCCACTATCTGAACGTTCTAGATGCTTAGATTAACATGTATGTCTCTTGAGCCTAAGGCTTAGTAAGGAAGAAGCAGTCGAAAAGTCACTTCGCCGATGTTTTCTTACCACCAGCGGACGTAGTCGGCACGCGGCTGCGCTTCACTGTTGAGGGCTGTAATTCGCAGGGACCTCTGTTGCGTCTATAGTTATAGTTGGCCATAGCCGGTAAGGCTGAGTCGAAATCAACAGGTACCCAGAGGAAAAAGTTGTTTGGACCAGATGAGGCAAATATTTACCAGCCTGCAGCCGCCATGTAGTCGTTTGCGCGCGCCAGCGCCCACAACGTAAATTGGCTCTTGTGTGAGCTGATGTTTGCGGCCCTGTTGTCGACAATGGTGCGATGGACAGCCGAGAAGCTGCGCTGGTTGGCTTATTTTGGTAGGTAGACTTAGTGACAACAACAACAAGCGGCAACAAGGCTATAAACAACATCGAAATTGTGAACGAAATCGTTAAGGCATTAGAAGGAAACGGTGGCAATGCGGTGTTTCGTTGAACAGCCGGAACAGTTTGAACTCTTCAGCCGGACTCAAAGGTCGTAGCACCCGGCGGGCAGGGTACTTGGAATAAAAGCATTCGTGTTTTTTGAAATATTAACGAAACTAAGTTCAGGGTGTGCTATGCACAATGAAGACGTTAAATGGCTGGGTCTTATATGTTACTTGTCTACTTTATAGGAACACAACGGCGTTGCAGTCGAAATAACAATTAGGCTTCGTTGAGCAGTTGGATTGCCTCTGTCTGTACAAATTGCCAGCACTAATTTATCCACGTAAACAAAAATTCGTTTCGGTCTAATCTTGTTTACTCGAAAGCTGTGCGTAGGTGCCCCTACACTTGCGATCAACCAGCATGCTGGTAGTTTCATTGGCTTGCCGTATTCGATATTAATAAAGGCAAGTCTACATGGAAGCGACTACTATTGAGGGCGCCAGCCTTTATCGTATCGATTACATGCTAGTCCGAACGGCTGGAGTCAGCACTACATCAGCGGTCGAAATTACAGGATCTGACCCGCCTGCGATCTTTGGGGTCACTCAGGAGCCTCTTCCAGGTTCTCCCAGGAGCCGCCGGGGTTTCAGGCTTTCCTTATCAAGATATAGCTGTGAACACAAACGGCTAATGGAATATTTAGGGCAGCGCCGCACCCGTGCGACTAATATGCAGCATCGATTTTGACTTTGTCGATGTGCCTCCGACAGACGAAATTATAGAAAACCACACCTTGCCGATCCTTGCGGGGACTCATTCCGCTGGAGCGTTCGGGGCGTTGGGAACGAGCAGACACGCGGGAAAAAAGAAATCCACTAAGCAGCTAATCTTGTGAAGTATTATACCGGTTTTAGCAGTATATGCCTCGAAGGCCTGACGTATTGTATCAGGACTTGTCATATGCTCCGCGCATGTAACACCAAATTACAGGAATTTTCTCCTTTTATACGCCGAACCCGGTACACCCCTTTCTCTGCGCCCACCGAACCTACGGTCGAGATGGCATAACCTCCATCCCACTCCCTGTAGACGGGCAATAACAACAGGCGTCGATGAAATGTTCCGATCATGAAAGGCGTATCATATTGATATCGGAAAACTTTCATCTGGCTATTTCGTTTTTCGAAGTGATTTCACAAGAACACGTCAGCCTCAGCGGTTTCTCTCATGTTCCGCCGGTCTCTTGCCATGTTTGTTCAGCGGTCCTTCCTCGCTAGCCGGTAAAGCTTCATGAGGTAGGCCCATATCAAGAACGGTCGGCGTGTCAGCGACATATTTCTGTTGATGCCTGTTGCCGAGCTAGAGGAACATATTCTCCTCGGTGAGCTACTGCTCTATACGCTCAGTCATTTGGTCACGCCAGAGTTGATCTGGGATCAAGGCTGTTCTGAGAAGCCGCGCTGTCGGGTGCATTTCGCCAATCAGCGCTTCTCCCGACCAGCAGACCTCCATACACGCTACTCGGACGAAGTACGGGCGTCAAGGCGATCACGGCGTCGGGTCTCGTGGGATGACTGGCAACGGTCCGCCCTGACGGCGCCTAAGCGTTAGACACACGTTTTTGATCGAACATATACAACGCGTTTCCAGTTCGGCTTTAGGGAGCGCCAGGCAGCTTGAACCAAAGTGATGACACGCTTCAGGGGCGGATGTAACTAAACAGTCGAAGGATTTGAACGTCTTAGTCTGGTGCTGATGCAAAGGAGGTATATGAAACGACTACTCGGTGATCCTAGCGAAACGTCGGTACAATATTTCGGATGGGACGAGAGTCTGCCGAAACGGCGTCAGCGTTTAATTATCTCATCTAGATCGGGCTTATTTCGAGCGTCCATTATTTTGCAGTCTGGAGAACAACTCAATAAGCATTAAATAAACAACTCGAGCCTCATCTACCTATCTGATCAACACAAAAAAAAACGCGCACAATGAAACGCTTACGCTTGGAAAATAGACTTCTTCCAAGTTGGCGACACGGTTCCTATTTCGCCTATGGCATGATGGATGCCATAGCCACACGCAAGGCAGTGGCGTCTGCTAAAATGGCCGACGTCACCGCTTTGCGATGCTCATATGAAAACGCCATTTCTCTACAGCTGGGACCAAACAAAACTACGAATCGATAGTCCATTGGCGTCATACTACGGAGATTCATGTGTGTTCATCGACCCAAAAATTAGACCGTAGGTCGTTTGCCTTGGAACGAGGCTTAAGCGTCTCCATCTACAAATGGCGTCCGGTAGGCCGAGTAACCAATCAGTGGCATAAACGTCACTGCCAGTGAAGCTTTGCTTGTTCAGCGCGTTGTTCAAGCCGTCAGCTCGCCAGTTCAATTTGAAGTTCGGCACTGACAGCTGCTTCATCGTGGTGTGTTTTTGCATTTGTGCTATCTATTATGTCGTATTGTCAGTTCCCTGTTCTCTGGGAATGCAGTTCCCGGTGGATCCTAGAGACGGGCATACTTCTGTCACAAATGAACGAGTATTTTCGTCACGGTGGAAATGAGCCAAGTTTCCCATTGAAATATCGCCGTACACTTCACTCGAGCTGGGTGAATTATGGCCGGAAGTTGCGTTCTGGCAGAGACCTTCTTTGTCCGTTGACCGCATGGAGAAGTCGCTGCGGGAAACTGCCACAGGAATCCCACACCAAAGAGTTGTGTAGGCCCTAGCGTCAACAAAAATGACTTCGTCAGCCACGGTGACGATTGCAGGCGTACGTCAACATGTCAAAGTAGAAACATAATGTCGAACAAATATCGAAACATCCCATTTTGTCAAAACTGAACTAAATCGAAACCATTTCCTGTCTGTCACAGTTCCGAATGCCATTTTCCGCGGTTGATCCATAAAGGGATAGGAAGCACATATTTATATATATATATATATATATATAAGCAAAAGGTATGCATAAATTGGATTATAGAATGAGTGATTCTGCTGCCCACCGCAGTGTTTGTGGACACACCGAGTGTGTCCAGCTTCAGCAAACGATACAGTCACAGCTCAAAATATTGACGATTGTCCGTTTTTTTCATAATAGCCATGATGTAGCGTTATGTTTACAAATCAAAATCTAAATTGATGACCATGCAAATGCGTGCCAGTATTCTGGCAACCACTTCGAGATTGTATAGATATATATCCTCCTTTATATTAAATAAAGAGAATTCTCACGTCTACTTAAGACATTGTTTGGGCTGGAATATTGGGTACGATGACAGATCGATTATTAGCGTTATATTTCCTGCCAATTCCCTATGAATTTTTTTTGTGTTGCTGAGCAAGCAGACGCTTGTGGCAAAGAGGACTGAAATTTAAGAAAATAGCAAATACACTCATGCACTGTTATTTCGTCATATTGTCAGATACTCGAAGCTCTGAAGACTCTTGAACATCAACAACCCCCGTATGAGCACAGCAACTTGAAGCCACAGCTAAGACTCATCACAGGAAAAACTTCTGCTTTAGAGTGAATGCAACACCTCAAGGTTCGGGCGAATCTCATGCTTCATGTTCGCTGCCAACAATCATCGTTTGTTTCGTTCTATGAGCTTCGTTGACAATGCGTTTTCTGCAACGCATTCGGACCGAAAAACGTTCGTTAACATCCGAGAATGTGCTCACACCGGCAAAAAGTTGTCGCCGTCTTCAAGTTGCCCCTTTTCATGGTGAGCTCCTTGAACGTCTATATAATGAGCGCATCGTTTACAATAAGGAAAAGCGTCGCCCAACGCGAACGGCTTCAGCGGTAAACTGTTTCACGCTGATGCCAAACATTAGAACTTGCTATTCGCGTGACGCCACGGATAGGCGGGCGGGTGGTCCTGTGCGGTTCCGTGTGCCTGAATGTGTGTTGCCCGTCCTACTCGTCGTATAAGTGGCTGTCTCTGTTGCCTCATCGCTCGAGCGACAAAAGCCTCTCGGGAATTAGGCCACACGCCGTGCCTAACGCAAGTCGCAGCTTGAAGCCGAAGAGCTGGCGAAGGAAGGGAAGTTCGAAGGAGATGACAGAAGCCACCGGGTGCACCTATGGGCGTTGCTTCGTTCTCACGTGGCTCAAGCGCCGCCTGCTCGCAATCGCCCCTGGCAGGGAAACAGACGCCCCTGGCGTTTCGTACCCTCGTACCTCAGTCTAGACCCGGGTCTACCTCTCACACAGTGATTCTACCAGACTTCATTTCCTTCATCCGCCTCGTGTCTCCCTATCGCGCCCTCAGACTTGTCAGACTCGCCGGGCGCTGGCAATGGTCTCGGCGCGCTGGCCACACGACCAACCCTTCGATGTAACGACGTTCGTGTTCACTGTATCTGTGCGTCAGCTGTGGTCTGTGTGTGTGTGTGTGTGTGTGTGTGTGTGTGTGTGTGTGTGCTTTGGTCTGAGAGCGCGTGTGACTGTGTCAAGCACGGCTGATGTAGGCCCTCGAGATGGTTCTATTTGACTCGCGCGTTCGTTGCCGACTCCAGCCGTCCGCCAGCCCGTCTGTCTGTGTGTGGCCGGCCGCCGCGTCGTCTAAGCGAGCGCTGTCTAGCGAGCTTCTCCTCGCCGATCATGCACAATACGGCCATGTGGTTGACACTACGTGTCTTGTCCCCGAGTGCTCGACACGCTGCTCAGCGCAACCTAACCCAACATACCCTTTCCTCCACTTCCCGAATTCGGCCGCTGGTTCCCTCTCCCCTTTTGGCAAGACTCGGAGTGGCGCGCGCGCAGTGGAAAATTCCGCTCTGCCATGGAAGATTTCCTCTGCTCGGAGATGGGGACCCGACCACTTGCTTACCAAACGCTGCCCACGACGGAGAGGGCTGCGCACCATCAGAGGGCCGCTGGCAGAAAGTCGCGCCCCAGGACTGAGCCACTCATGAATAGACACTGGCCGATCACTAGTCACCGAGTCAACAGAACGATCTCACGTGTGCACGAACAGGACTGACCGACAGGAGGCTCTCGTACCTCAGACGGTGCAGAAAGTGCACCTCCACCCTCCCGAAGTGTTGTCATACGACGCCGAAGGCCGGTGCCGAAATCCTCAAGTGCTACCTACTGAGGCGCGCACGACGCCACCGAGAACTCCCGAGATCACCCAACCACCCATCCGTCCGTCCGTCCGTCCGTCCGTCCGTCAGTCTGTGACGAAATAACCGACAAGTTATCGTGGTAGCCGAGGCGGACGAATCACTCGCTCGAATAGGCGGCATCGGACCGACGCACGAGTCCCTCTGAGGTTGCTTTGCTTTCGTAGGTAATCTCAATCGCTTTCTGTCTCCTGTTTCCTTGCTAGATCCTGTAGGAGTGGAACGTCGTCGTAGTGTCGTGTAGTCGAATGCCGGCCGTGCAGTCGCGCCGACGGAGCTTGCGGAAAAGTGGTTTTCTGGCGTCGACACCCAACCCAACAGCTGACGAAGCGAGATCGAAGGTGTTGTTGTTGTTGTGATGGTGACATCGCGACCCTGCTCGACCTCTCCGCAATCACATCGTCCAACGCCGTGACGTCTACGTGTCAAAACCCGCTCAGATCTCTTGAGCCGCCCCCTATCGCCACCTACAGACGAGGAAAACACCCACCGTCACCTCTCCAGACTCAGCCTAAAAACCCCACAACGGCATCGCCATGATGTGCCCTATTATGAAGAACAATT
Organism: Tropilaelaps mercedesae; assembly: GCA_002081605.1. Taxonomy (NCBI): domain Eukaryota; kingdom Metazoa; phylum Arthropoda; class Arachnida; order Mesostigmata; family Laelapidae; genus Tropilaelaps; species Tropilaelaps mercedesae. Next base: position 11,917 of record MNPL01014790.1, on the reverse strand, counting down.
TCGACATCTATCAGGCGAGTGCGGCCGGCAGCCCCGTGACCTCCGGCAGTCGCTCCGGCTCGGGGTCGCAGCCACGGTCGCGCAAGACGTCGCAATGCTCGAATCGCTCCAGCACAAAATGGTGGCACACAACGTCGCCGAACGGCGGATGTGGCACGTCCGGTCCCACCTCACTATCGTCTTCACCCGGCAGTGACCTCGACGAACGGCTGCGTTCGGTGTCCGGCGTCAACGGACCCACCGACGGTTTCCAGTCGATGACTAGTCGCTCGAGACGAATCTCGCGGTGCTCGGAGCACGGCACGGCCGCGACCTGCGCCAACGTCGTACCACAATCCGTATCGTCCAGCTCGCTCAACAAGTTCCACATGTGACTCGTCGACAAGCTGCGCCGCGCCCTTCGGAGCAAAGACGATTCGGCTCTGAAGAGCACCGGGGGCAGTACATGATTCGGGCGACGGACGGTGCTGGGTCGCGGGTGTCACGACGCGAGATGGTTTGCCCATCCCAGCGCGGACTTCCGGCAAGCATTCGTAACCGATCGTCGGAAACGCCGACGGACGTCGTCACGGCTCGTACGAGCGTGAGCGCAGCTGAAAGAGGCGGGGAGCGCAGCGCCAGGACCTCGGTCGGAGGTTCGGCTGGCGTAGGCGTTGTTCGCCTACACAACAACATCGCACACGACTGGAACACGACTAGTCGGTAGCGAATCCCGCGACGTTTCTGATCACACCTGGGAGAAGACAGTCGGACGGACGCGACGAAGATACCGGGGAAAAACGACAACTACAGGGGACACCACCGCAGCAAACGACCGAGACGCTTGCAGGACGCTGCTGGACATCTGCAGTCACAATTAGTCACATCGTAACGCCACAATCGATCGCCGATTTCACACGTCAGATTTTTGCCCTCCCACATGTTTCATGACGCCCCTGCTACGGCCGATATTCGTCGAAAATGCCGACGACCTGCTCAGACCTGATCGATCACTCACCCACCGAGACGAGGTAGTGTCCCCGATGTGAGGCGTGTGCGATAAAGCCATAGTGAAAACCTATATTTAGTGCCAATCGTTTATCTCTACATGCGGTTTGCTAGCAAAGTTCCCCCCGTCCCTCGCAGTCTGACGCGTCAGACGTCAGATTTGACCGGGCGTGGTGCTATTGCGATCCCCCGAGCTGGTTCGCATGATGGCCAGGGGAGAATGCGAACGGGGACGGAGCCGTTTAGTCGCACTCATTCATCTTCTAGTGAGGCCGAAGTAACATGACGCTCCGTAACGAGTCAGCTGTTGGCCGACGGCCCTAGGACTTCGGTCGAATGAGCATCGCAACAACATCTAGAAACGTAGCACTTCGTTCAGTGACGACGAATTCACATAGCAGGGACGTAAGAACTCATCGCACCCCCCAGATTTGCGCTGGGGGTACAACTCGCGTGCCTACGACAGTATAGCAACAGCAGCGAGCGTGGCTAGCCCTGCTTGCTGACGTGTGCGCGTGCGTGCGTGTGTGCGCGTGCGT
>MNPL01014783.1:833-16884 GCA_002081605.1 Tropilaelaps mercedesae | reverse complement strand
ATATATATATATATATATATATATTTTTTTTTTTTTTCTATAAACATCGAGAAATCTAATATGTGGAATCCTTCAAAATAAAAGCCTAAGAACTGTATATTGAATGTTGAGCATTTTTTTCAGTAAACACAGATGATAATGTTTTTTGTTTGGCTTCTAGAGAACCATATGTTTTCGCCTATCTTCGTCAATATTTGAATAGCAAAAAGTGCAGTGGTATTGAAAATACCAATAAACTATTTCCTTGCTGAGTTCAAGCAGCAAGGAACTCGTCAGAACAATTCAACGAAACCGAGTGTGAGTTTACTTATTATTTTGCCGCTGATGACACCAAGCGTCATCAAGTTGTTATCGTCATCACGTGACATCATAATATGTTAATTCTACGTAGTCCAAAATTAACATACAATATGAATCTAGATTGTAATATTTTCTATTTTCACCAGTCAAGACCAGCGTTTTGTAATATGCGTAAGCAAACACTGGTAAGAATTATGTGCCCAAATCCCTGCATTTATTGGACAAATTGCGCAATTTATCATTTGCGCTCTCAGGAAATGGATGATGCTAGCTAGAATTAAAGAACCATATAAATTGTAACCTATATGTTGGTTCATCATACTTCGATCTCTCTGAGCCTCATTAGTTATGACCACTATATGTTATTAAATCGTAATATCTGGTCCTATATTCTGGTCTAATGCACTAACGGAATAGTAAAAATTGTTTAAGTTCTGGTCTCACACTCAGGTGCGCACTTATAACCCGAGCTAATAGATACGCTACTATTTTATTTATTAATGTGATATGTCAACATAGAATATCGTGGCTCACTTAGATACGAATGGTTGGCCCAGAAACTTGAACAAATCATTATTTGCATGTTCACATAGTAAAGAACAAGCAAATTATGCTTAACGAGAAGCGTCGTTGCAATTTGGGTATGTGAAACACATATTTCATGCACAAGCAACCCATTTGTTGTAACTGCATGTGGGTTGCTTGAATCTTGTACTATGACAATTTTCAGTAACTGTCTTGGCCGATAAAAACGCTCATGAATATGCTATAAGTGCATGAAATATTTTTTCAGTGTAATTCAAGTATTTTTCTCGACGAGATGCTTGGCTAGAAATACCGTCATTTCCCACCAAATGGACAATTCACACAGGCGCTAGGACCGCTATATTTACTATCTGCATAGCGTTCGATCTGAAATCAGATAAATCCTGTGTAGAGATAACAAGTTCCTTTCCTTTTGCTACTGTGTGGAAAATGTATTCTGTTTAGCTTGTTTGTCATTTAGAGTTCTGCTAATGGTGCAAACAGAAAGCATACACTTTTCTAGTGTTGACTTTTTACATTTGATTCTGGCCGCCAAAATGTCATCATACGCTGAGATGTAATGGATGTATAAAGATCACATTAGTTGATATGTGTCTCCTGATCTAATAGCCCATCTGCATCCTTAGACAGATTTCAGGCATTGTGAGTGCCTCGCGCTGACTTTGACGTCTCAAAAAGCTTCCGACTTTGATTAGATTTTAAGTTATAAAAAAATATGAACACTGGTCGAGTCTAGTGTTATCTCCCGGCGAGCGAATATCCACTTTCCAAGCTGTTTACTGTTTCAAAATTTGCAAAAAATTTTGCAAGCCTACGTTGAAGCTTTCACAAAGTTTATTTGTGCCGAGTGTCTCGTTTAATGGATGAGTCCCATCGAACATTTTCACAAATATTATTGGTTGAGTCATCTTGAGTTTAAGCTAGTAAATTTCGCAATTCATGCCGTTATCAGTCATAAATTGGCCGACGGTCTTCGGCAGTAGATCTGAGCAGAATATTGGAGGGGCAATGCTGAGAGCTGCAGTTTAAGTTTGTAAAACGATGGCGCCGTACAAGAATAACGAACCAAATAGTCGATATGCTTAGCATAATCATTGTAAACAACATTATTTCCAATATAATTGGCACGATAAAAAAACATGATCACTCGAAATAGGACAGAAAGACTGTTCTGCATAAATATACTTTTTATATATATATATAGAATTTCGTATATATGTAGAATTTATGCATATATATATATAGAGTTTTAATGAATCCTCTCTCTATGTGTGGCGTGATATTCCGCTATTTTACCGTATAAAGGAGGACGAGAGAAAAGATCCTAAAACAGTAATCGCACTTTGCAATCTACGAACCGCACTTCTATCTGCTGCACCGAGACTCGACTGAGAGATAGTGCGTTTCTATGTTAGAATAGAAAGATAGATCCAAGGAGAATGGAGAGAATATAATCAGGATTAAATCACTCTACATATATTAATGTGAACTACGTTCTTCAAGTCGAAGAAAGGATTTTCAAGCGACAATATATTCATAGTTTTATGTAGATTTGCTTTTATTTTTTGCAGTCATTCAGACAAGGGATTAGAAATTCGCCAACTAGAAAAATCCACTTGAATACATGTCTAAGTTATTTTATAGCTTGATTTTATGACTTGACTTTATGGCTAATCATACTCGCTTAATAAATAGTGCTTTGAATGAAGAAGCTTTATACGATTTGTACTTCTATGCGGAAAAGCACAATTATCTTCTAAAAGGCGGTGGCTATTAACTTATTAACTGCATTGTCTTTCAAAACTTTCGAAAACTTTCAGCACCAACAGGATTCTTAATTATTAATTGCCCGCTGAATGACGCAGTTTGATTAATTTTTAAACAGAAAGTGTAATGAACCTCACGTTGGCTGACAGTAATTACACGTCGCTCTAATATAAATGACTCAACGAATTAAAAAAAATTTTTTAATCTCCGCCGGATTGAGCCCTGCAGTTTGAGACAGGTAATCGACTCTCTTTCATAACGCCGCTTTTAAGAACATTTGTCTGCTCAGTAAAGTTTCAGGATTAGTCTAACGTATTTTTGGTTAGTCTAACGTAAGGCATAGAGCGTGGCTTCTTGATCGTAACCTTTTTTGGTCCGACTACGAAAAAATCCATCTTCATATTTGAGAGAAATGCTTCATCGATCTCCAAATCCCGCACTCGTTGTATCTATCGGCCATCTTGGAAAACTCTCCTTCGCTTAACGGTGATCAGAAATGGCCGACAATGCCAATGGGACTATAAAAGGCCTCCTGCGGCCCAGGTAATTGCCTCCTGTAAAGGGTAGCATATCGATGGTAAAAGGTTGGCTGTGCTCCCTGCAAGTCTCCCGGTCCCGTCGACTTTGTTAGGTAATATCATTTTTGGCCCTTTGCTTTACCGCCACGGACATTCCGCGACGATCACGCGGGCCACTAAACGACATACATGCAACAGAGAGACAGTCGAATCCAAGCAGGAAGTGGTTTGGTTAAGCTTTCAACGTCAATACGTCTACACTGTGGTCATATTTGGATAACAATAAATTTAACCGTTGAAACAAGTGACATTATTCTTTCTAACAGATTCCCATTTCGACATAGTAAATTTTGTTTTACATAATATTGCTGAAAGGTATTCATAAACTTTTGGTGTGTGATGGATACAAAATTCTCTTTAAAAAAACTTGTTAATAAAGCGAAAACGTTGCAGCTATTTGGGTAATTTTCGATTCACTACATGAAGTGAGAATTGTTTCTAATATTCAGCGGCAATCCATTAAAAAAGTTTTACCTTTACCGTGAAAGCTATTCTCGAACAAAGGAAATTGCAGTAGATCGCTTGACGCAAATTGATGACCTTATAGCAACAACGGAGCGACTATAAGCTAAATAGAATGAGTGTTTAGGCGGGTACGTGCATTTGCAACTGAAAATGTACAATTGTGGTCGGGATACTTGACCTGTTGAGAAAATTTGGCATTCTGCTTTAACTTTCCGTCACTTCTTTAGACAAATGGAGCTCAATTTTATTAAAGCACGCAGTGATGTTGTTTTTCGGTGTTATCGGACTACGTCTGCTGGGAAATAAAAAAAAGCTGTATATATTGACCACAAGTTTTTTTATCGACGTTCGTAGATTGTTAAAAACTTCAGGATCAACTTTTGCTATTCCATTGAATCTACATGCTTATGTTTTTTGTAGCAACTAAGGCGTTTATCCTACGTTGCTCTAAACAGAGGCAACTTTAATCGGAAGGTATAAGCAGATTCAGGTAATGGTCTTCATCCTTGAATTTTTATTCTATATCTATAACGGACTAGTTTTTAGAAAATCTTACACTAATCGTCTTGTAATTAATTGCGAAGACTTCTTTCTTGCAACGGACGGGCCACCAGCTTTATCGCTGTAAGTAGTCCTCAGAGCTTTGCTACACCTGTATTGACTTGCCCAAATCAAACAAAGTGTTATTGCTTTTCGATCAAATAGGTGACGAACATGCGACCGATATTAGATACTTGAGTTTGCATAACAGACCTATAATTCAAACCAGTCGCTGTCGGTTTACCACAGATTGGTTATAGTAGAATTGGTTTGTGTTTGGTACTAACGCTGATTTATAACCATTGATATCACCCGTCGTCTTTATTCAACCAAAGCACATCTCTTTTGATTATCAGAGCCTCCTAGCTACCCACGCAATATCTAAGTGGACTATAGAAGACCCTCTTCAAGTCTATTACTGCACGGTTCATACGTCATCTTAGTTTTTAAGGGAAGCTTCTCAGGCATACGGTTGGACGCTGTAATGGATCATATAGGCATACTTATATATTTTGACGTGTTGTGTTTTCTCACATGATTATGTAGTCCTTCGCTCATGGAAAAAGTGCGACGTCAAAAGCACAAACCTACTAAGCATGCACACCTTTTGCACTGGCACTCCTACGACAGGAAGTGACCGCAGCAGACTATGGTTATATCATCAAGTTTATCTGGCTCTAATATAAGCGGCTATTGGTAGACACACACCAGGGTTCCAAGGAACTTTATTAGAAAATAATTTGAAGGAGGGACGCTCAATCGTTGGCAATCACTGTCTTGGGGAACCATCCAAAAGTGTGCGTCGCTGTCAACGTTTATGTCAGAGAATAAACTATGAAACAAAATAAAATTTACATGTGTCATTTGTAATACGCTTGTAAAAGCGAATCTTCAACCTATGTTATTATAAAATTTTCTAGTTTTTTTTATATGTTTATTATAATGTTCCACGCAGTTTCTTTTGCAGCTGAATAAGTTATTGGGTCCAAGCTCATTCGTTCTAATAATAGATACTTAATAGAGTTACAAACATTCCGCAAGGCATAAATAAAATATGACGAGGAATAAAGTATTGCTTCTCTGTTTTTGTATGTCAATACACTGTTTAATTCAATTTTGTCGAAAATTCGGCTATTTAGCATATTAGTACTAGGGTTTCCAATAAACGAGTGTGCTATATAAATCAGGTTTAGTTAATTACTGATTGTTGGCAGTTTTCTCACGGATGGAAGGAACAGATAAAAATTTAAACGCACAAAAAACTGGTAGTTAAACAGGGCTGGGAGCTATATGCAACTAACAATGTTGTCACACAGTTGTGTTGTTTTACACTTATTTGCTGCAAAATTGTAACAGATACAAGTAATGAGTACAACGCACGCAACAACTATAGCTTGCTGCCGGCCAGGCAATTAAAAAATTTGATTATTGCACTATGAAGCATTATTCACGCCTCGATCTTGGTCGTTTGAATTATGACCATACACTCTATAATTAAAACTACCATTGTGTTTGGGGAACTAATCAACGCCGTAATATAAATTTCAGTTATTCTGTTAAATACAGTACACAAGAAATTAACAAGTTTTTTCTTGAATGTACCTATGGTGCACGCAGATCAAGAATACCAGAAAATAGAGAATCCATGTCGTGGCCCCAGCGTCACAAGTAAAGGATTGTAACGTATTTATAAAGCAGCGACTTCGCATGGTAAGATATTCGTTAGAACCACGCTTATGTTTTACGGAAACTTTAACAAATAAAATGGTTGGCAGACGGCAAGCTACGACTTTATCCTTAAGTTTGTTGACACTATTATATACTTAGTCATTGGGCTTCATTGGGACCATATATTTTCGACAATTTTCTCCATCCATTCAGGCTTAGAGATTTCTATACGTTACTATTTTTAATTCCCACAAGATTCGGATTCTTTGTAACAAGGTATCCCCGTGAAGCCCCGCGAAGATCGGGTTGTGTAAACTTTGTTTTTTCGATTTGTATATTAACCCTTTCCAACTTATAGTCTGCGAACAACTCGCTTCCTGCCATAATGTTTCCAACGCTTTCTTGTGTCGACAATACGTATACATGGTATATTTGTCTTTGAAAATTCTGACCCTATAGGGCCGTTTTTTCATTTACAGACTTTATTAACAAAACCTTTAACCGTTCCTCTTGCTATTTTTACTCGGTCTCATCCTGTACTGGCATTACCTAAAGAAATATGTCAAGGATATAATCTTACTCGCATTCCTATTTTCGTTTTATTTGAAGTTCTTTATTTTATCATTTGCAGTAATTGAATAAATCACTGTTCACATCTTTAGCCTCACTGAATACTCCTGCTCGCATTATATCTTCTTTTACAGAAGAAAATACTTTTTTTTCACCACGTCTAAATGTATGTGTGTAGCTGCAATGAGTGTTCAATGTAAATAAAATGGTTTCTCTCTGAAGAGTCTCTGCTGCCTGTTGTTGCCGTCTATTTTAGGATTTCTGTACAAGCACTGCATCTATCAGTTTCTTTCCACACTCTTCTAGTCTCAACGCCTAACAAACACCTATAAACATTTTGGAGCTTACTGCGTTTCTTTTTTACTTTGCCTTCTTTCAAAGATCTGGGTATGCTTATCTCAACATTTTTTCAAGTTTTTAAAATACTACCTTTTCTCATGACAATATCAGCTCAATTCCACTATTGCTGTTGATAAAGGTGAGAACTGGGCTCCTATGCTCAGGAGAACTTATATACACTTTATTTTCCGAGAAGCCGCAAGTATCTAGCATGCATTGATCTTTTATAGTATCGCTTTAGCATCACTATGTTACTTCAGATGTATTATATAGGAACTTTATCCATTTTGAGCCCCGAACCGCTTTCATATTCCTTGTTGCACTTTAAACACATACCGGTAAGCACAAAAAAAGGATGTATCAACAACAGGATTGAACTAAAAAAAGCCACCAGCTTTATCGGCAGATCCTTAGAATCCTATATCATGTGCGGTTGGTTGAATGGGCGTCCTTATCCAATCGCTTTATATATATATATATATATATATATATGTATATGATGTGTTTTTCTGATACATTTATTTTTCGAAGTTGCGTTTGGGTATCTCAAAAGCCCTTTTCTATCATAAATTTTTAAAGTAATCTTCTGTTTACTGCATCATAAGTTCTCTTTTAATCTACAAATGCTGTGATAGTATTGTTCTCTTCCAAGAACATCTACAAACGTCATCTTTAGAACCTGCATAAATATCACATGCTAAATTTTAATGTTTACTGGCCTCCTGTTTAAGCTCTAACCTATGGGGATAAGAACCACCCTGCCTCTTTTTTAAATGTTCCCTTCAGCAATCACAACTGTTCCACCAATTTTCGCCATCATCACGTATGCCCTCATCTGACAAGCAAAAATGATGCCGAGGCTTGCTATAAGATTTAGCTGGTGGTTGTAGAAGTTCTAGAGTTCAGCTGAAATAATGCACTTTACCGATCATTAGAAATTGCATTGTATACTTTCTGCTCGTTTATATTTTTATCTTCCTTGACTCACACATCCACAACCCAAACTCATTCTGTTGTAAGAGCCAGATGGGGCTGTACCAGCTGTAATAACCCAAAGCCGGTAAAACTTCGTCGTAGATCAAGTGATTTTCGCGAACGACATTACATCTGCGGATAATTTTTTAATTATTTTATATCATTCTAACTGCTAATTTTCTTCACTACCCACTGGTAAATTCCAAAAGCAATCCACAAAAACTGTATCAGCTTTTTAACTTCACGACTATTTCTTTATTAATCTTTTGTGCCTTCTTATATTCTATAATATGTTCTTCTAAACTTTCCAGTCTCTGGCTTATGTACACAGCGTTCTCCATTTTTTTCGCCCAAAACTTGCCATCTTTTGCCTTCCTTCGCATTATCAATAAAATTAATGGCGATCGTTATCCAAATCTCGCTTACTTTACCATCAAAGTTATAGGTATCAAGGTAAATTGCATCCATGCAGGCGTACAGAAGCTTCCAGAGGGTCGGTTTGGTCAGCAGTATGGAAAACAGGCTTCAACTGTAGCAACGGCTAAAACATAACCGAATATGTCGATGGTTATAAGTTTCATTCGGAGCCTGCTTGACGGGCTAGACGATTTCAAATAAGCGGTAGCACCGCCCTTGGAGCGTGGCAATGTAGTCGTACAGAACCATATTCACATCCGAAGTCGCCTATACATGCTATTGTCTCGCTCTGCTGGCTGTCGTTACTACCGCAGAACTGTATGATATAAGAGTTGACTGCCTTATCTTCAGCAAGACGCCTTTTTTCACCTGTTGTAAATTGAATCACAAACACAAGAGCACAGGCTGCTTTAAAGGTATTTTTCTAAAGTCTGACGACCTCAACGCAATCAACGAAAGACGGAATGAGATGTCCCAAAAACCCGGCAATTCTCCACGATCATCACGAGCATTGCATCATCACATTGTTAGCGGAGTTTGAACAGGATGAGGAATTTATTTACATTATTTGTATAACGACGTAGAATAATTTTACAAAATTATTTTCTGACTGAAAAAATAGCAAGGGCGAGAGTTCTCTCAGAAGTATGAATCAGACGTTATGCAATATGCATCGCTTTCTACAATTCCGTTTTGGAATGTATTATCTCCGAACTGGTCATATTTTCTTTGGAAATAACAATAAACAATCGATGAAGCGAAAATCGCGCAACCGATACGGATAAAATCTTTACGTCTCAGACTATTAAAATGTTAGAATGAACATTTGTGTACGCCTAGTTTCATCAATTTTTACGAAGAAATCTATACTTCCCATTGAAATACACGCCACAGGCGCGTTACTTTGATATACACCAATAAATTAGTTACAAGGCTTAATTAGCTGGCAAATATAACTTACCTAGGCTGACTTGATTATGAGCTGTATGTTACAATGGTGATTTAGATGATAACCCAATTTAAGACAATGTTCTCGTTCGGTAAATAATCCCGAACAAGGAAATCCCATCAGGGATTTGCGTCCTCTAAATCAATCGGACAGACAATTCACCGCGCCTGATTTTTGATCAATCAACCGACACCCTTAACAAATGACGTTGATGATAGTGTGGTCCTCCTTAATGTTTCAGTACTAGCCACGATGATAGCTATGTTTTCACTGTATTATATATAGAGACAGCAAGACTTTTCGGGGTTCGTCTAGTCATGCGAGCGTTCTCAAGATATAACCACGTGTGTAAGACCAGATTCCAGATATGCAAATCGCGTATTTCCTTGCGGCACGCTGCCCACCAAACGTGCACGCGTCCTATTGAAGTGGTACTTGCGAGATTATTATACTCAAAAAAATTAAAGCATAAGCTAGGCTGCGATACCTGTTTCTTTAATTTCTGGTATGCAGTAACCGCCTAGGAGAAAACTGTTAAACGTATTTCGAAACTACCAGTGAGAACATTTTTTTCTCTTTTGCTCGCTCCTCGATTTGTTTTGATCTTCTTGTGTTCTTTCCCTATATATTCTGCCCAGTATTTGTGCACCGCTGTCATCGTGGGCTAATTATCGTACAAATACCTTTTCTGGGTTTATTACATCTGTTATTCAGCCAAATCGTTCGATGTACTCACCTGAAACTTACATTTTTACTGTCCTAACTGTTACCGATGAAACTTATTCGATTAAAAACGTCAGGCGCTGGATGGATCTTTTATGTGAATTTGTACAGTCGATCTTTATCAATATTTTTAGGGTTGACCAACTTTTAATCAACCAACATTTAATGTCTACGGTAGTGTTTTTTGCATTGCTTTGTAAGACAAACCCTGTAAATGTAAATTTGCAACGGCGGGATCGAACCCATGCACCCACATATCTCCCTTGGTCGCAAGGCACACGCGAATGTATCAAGCCTCCGAGCTTGACGGTCAGTGAATCCAGACAGCATTAGTTTAACTTTCCTTAGATCTCGAGATACAGATTTCACTGAAGGCATGCTTTCAGACGACCTGTTTACGATCTCCACCGCCCCTGGGGATCTTTTCGTTTAGCTTGACTATAAAAAAAGAAGATCCGAGGTTTATCTTCTTCGGTTTTCAGAAGAAATGGCCTATGTTTGTCATTTCGATGGCCAAAGGTAAAATCCTTGACGCTCCAAGTCAAATGGAACAACGAAAGAAAGTTTGTACTGTTATTCTAGACATGGATCATATAGATATATGACTTATGCATTTCGTATCACGATACGCAGGTCCAAAAAGACCATTTACGTCAATTGTATGCGCAAATGGCGAAATTTATTTTCAAGATGTGCGTTTGTCGTTTTATTATAATGTTAACATTGATAACATAAGATAACATAAGAACTGATAACATAAGAACAATATTTTTCATAATTGTAGTAAATAAACTTGACCATTGCAGTGTCATTTAAAATGTAAGTTAACAAGTTCCTTATAGAGCAGACTCGCGAGGTTAAGATTATACTGGATACCATCATTCTCAATATCGGGAAAAATACTGGGATTCTGCTAATCGCTTGGGTTGATTCAACAATGCAATTTATGCCGTGGTGCTCCGCTTACGACTAAGAGCTTGAAAATGTTCCTAAGCGATTCTATTATTATCGCTTTTTGTATCTGTAATCATCACATTGGGGTTCTGTGGAATCAAGCGCATATTAATGCTCCTTTACAAAACGTGATCTGTCTTATAAAAAGCTGGTACACATGGACACAGAAAGTTTTTTTCGCGGCCGTGTCAGAATTAATTACCGACTTCGTTGAAGTTTTCGATTTGTATGACCGTTGCTTCCATGATTCATAGGCTTCGAGAACTAATTTTAAACTTTTCACCTTTAGAATCCAGTAAACATATACGCTGCTTTTGCGTTCGTTTGCCTGACTTCAGTACTAAGCCTAACAGGAATAATATTACGATAAACATGTTCGTATACCCTATACTTCGTTCCTCTTCATCTTTATTTCTAGAGTAATTTTCGATGACTATAATAAATTCCAACAGCCTAGTATGAGTTCAACAGTCGACGAAGCAAGTCGTCTTTAATTACTGGTTCGAGTTTGTAATTATTTTGAACAAAAATAGCTGTCTACACAGTAATTCGAATGCATAACCCCGAGCTTAACAGATGTGGAGAAAATTAGGGTTTTAGTGGATTTATTAGTCTCACTCTAGTCGCTGCTGTCTGGCAGTGCCGTATGGGAATTAGGCCTTTTCAAACCCCAAAGAAGAGCTATACAGTACTACCGCGCTTTTATTAGACATGGATTGATTTTCTAAACCATTTTTAGCTTAGTTTTATTGACCTTTTACGGTCCATAGCTTTCGTCGCCTAATTGTCAACTAACTTGATGAAAAATTTGACAGTATACATTAAAACTTGACGAATTGGCAGTGCGGTTCATGTAACATGATTTATGCTCCCTATTGCTGTAGAAATGAGGCTTTGCATTTATTTAGGTCTAGTCGGCGTTTATAGAGAAGCTCAAGACGCACAATATATACTTTTTGGCGATACACAATTTCACTTGCAATAGATATGTGTTTCCGGAAAATGAAATTTTGGCAAAAATCATATGGATGCCTTAAAATGAACCTTCCAAGCACATTCATTTGAAGCAATTGGTGATTAAACTGTAATAATTTCATCCAAGAGCCTCCTCGTTGGTAGACAAAAACTATAACATTGTTCAACTCAATATACCGATATACTAATAAAGTATTTTGTACAGAATTGAACGTGTTTATTGCCAAAGTATTGACTCCTGAGTTATTCTTTTACAATCCGAAAAATATCCTCTCAAGTCGACAATATGTTACTAGCCAACATCAATTATAACTGAATTCCATATTTTTGGCCTACACCGATGTGAAAGCACCGCGTCAACGTTTACTACTATGAAAGCATACGTCTATTTGATGGATTCATGTTTGAGCTGACACTATCCGCTACAGACACGGTCGTCATATCATCCACAATCCATCCTATCTGCATATTACATTTGATGCAATACGGCGTCTAGGTCATATTAGTGCGCTAAGGGACGAAGGTCCATTTTTCGTTCACAACTGCCGGAAATGACCTCTGTTATAGAGCTAACGATTAATAGAAAGTTGAATCCGTACAAGGTCTCAAACTGGCGAAAGATGAACCGTACGATGCCCGTGTGAATCGAGAAACTTACACTTGACAAATATCAGGTCTACAGTCAAAAATAAAAAAAGACAACAATACTAGTAAAGCACTTCCACTCACTCAAATACTTTTAAAGATAATAATGAAATAATATATAATTAAATTTATCTGGTGATGGAAAAAATTAGATAACACTAAGTAGCAGAGATAGGATGGGCAATACATGCAAATTTTTTAAACTATTACCATATTACATAATTGAATTCGTGATAGTGATACGGCTACGAAATATACTTAAAAGACTACGACTTAAAAAACATACTGAATGTGGTGGTCACAGAATTAAAATGAAAAGCACAGCATGGCAATATTAAATAGACGTGCATTGAATTTAAGTATTCTTGCCGGGAAACTGGCGTACTTGAATTGCTTTTTCTTTTATTAAATTAGAGATTAAGGCACAAGGCTCTTCTCACGGGGAGACCGTAAGACATCGACTAATAAGTCACACAATACAAGACTGTTCTGTTTTACCACAAAAAAAATGGAACTGTTAATACACTTAGAACATATGCTTTAAACATATGCTGAATTCTGGGCTGGGTGTGCTTACACCCTTCCATTGAAACGGGATTTGGCAATAGAGTCACAGGGTAAACGCCGCACTTTTTGACACCTACTTGCAATTGGTTTCCGATAATTATCTATGAAAGAAGGAACCCTTCTAAAGTGATTGTTGTGGATGGACAACAAGAATTTTCAACCCCTCTGAACCAGTACGCTATCTGAGTCACTAAGGTCCGAGCTTTCCTATATAATTTAAGACACCAAAACACATTTTAAAAATTACCTCAGAGAATTTTGAACTTGAATGAAACCGTCTGGAGCTGTTAAGGCATCTGTTTACTAATCCTACTGCTTACCTTCTGTTTACTAATTTTACATCATGCTAAACTGATTCTGAAAATATTTAAATTATTCATTTTTATAAACCTAATTTGTCGCCAAACATGAGGCGGGATAACCAACAAACTAGAATATCCCACTAGCCGGCTGTTGCCGAACTGACTTGAAAATACCTTGATGTTCTTGAAGCGCATTCTAGTCAACAAACTTTCTAGGATATCTGCAATGTATGTATATATATATATATAGAAAGAGAGAGGGGATGGAGACGACGAAGGGGTGAGAGAGAGAGAAATACCGCCAGTGCTTAATGACAAAAATAACTAACGAGATCACACGAATGTTTTATACTTAGTAGAAAAAGACATGGAGGGATGTTTCACTGACAGCACCTAACAACCTTCACAACGGCGCATAATGCAAAAGCTGATATAGAGGAAACAGCTGGGCAGCTGATGGGAGTAACGTACTCACCACATTCATTAAGAAAGTACTTGGTTTATCATCGTGCAATCTTTAATACAACACCTTTGCAAGAGACTTTATACCGACATAAGCCATCTCAATACATGTCTTCACAACCTTGGCAAACACTGCACAATATACCGCTTTAAACTCAATATGTTGAGGCCAGAAAATTAAAGATACTTTGCCCGAAAAATTTAGAACTCCGCAACGTGTAGTTGAGCTTAAACTCAATTCAAATTAATTTTATTGAAATAAACCGACAATATCACTTTCTATCGTAGAATTAGTGTTACTATATCTAATATCTAGCATTTTTAGATCGACTCAATTACGCTTATCTGAAGTGAATAGCCTATTTAACTCAAAAAAGACATACGGTTAGTAGAAACCACCCAATTGCACTCTTCGATTCCAGCTTAAATAAACAGAAATAATTTGCGTCTTCCGTAGCAACCACTACGAAATGGAACCGCTTATTGACAAGTTTATCGTATCTAGGGAAGGTAATAATTTAGGATACAAGACGCCCGAGATTGACTCTATGCATTAAAAAGAGCCTATGTATTAGCTGGGCACATGAGAGTGTACAAGGTTACGTCCTGCACCTGATAAATGTATGAAAATTATAATTGGCAAGCTAAATGAAAACCTTCAGAAAGACGTTGGCGTTAAGGAAAATACTGTAAATAATAAATTTAAAAACGATAACAACAAATCAGTTGTATGGGCATTTCGAATCAAGTGAAGCAAGCAACACAAATTTGGAAACATCATGGGATATCGCTAATAATATGTAGAATGTCACAAATAATCTAAGATAACCTGAAAGCCTAAAAAGATTAACTAAATATATCTATAAAAGACTTAGTAAAAGAAAAAAATTATTTTATTGGGACCCTAGAAAAAGCAAAGTTTTTAGTGGTAGATGGCACCCATTTCAAGTTAGCAGTTATCATTTTATTTGCACTAAGCGTGGCGACCTGCTTGAGAAGATACATGACAATTCGAAATAGGACTGGCGAAAACTGAAAGAGCAACGAGTGGGACAATACCACCGTGGACAGGAAAACCATAAGAGGAATGATAAGTAATTTAAAGAGCAGGACCAAATACACGGACGTAGAAGCACGTAGAAACCAACGATATAGCCTGGATCGACAGCAAAAATGCGTATAATAGTAACCCGAAATATATCTTCCGATGCTGTCGCGAAAAATGATGAGGGTAGCTTCATATCGACGCCGCTATACTACTAAGAATAAGTTATACTACTAGGAATATTCCAAGGGTCTCCTCAGGGGTCACATCCCGTTTGAAAGTATGCTACGTTAAGGAGAGCGTGATATGGGTTGGATTCTCAAGGGACTTGTCACGCTATGCAAAATTTGAAGGTACGCGATCAAACGACCCAGGATAGCACAACGATAGGCTTACAACGAACCCGCAAGAGATTTTCTTACGCATCGCACAAATGGATGGGCTGCACGACACCGCGCAGGTCAGCCGCTTCAAGATACGTACATACTGACCGACAACGTCATATACTAGAGTTCAGTTTTGAACACACCCGACCGCACACGATGGAAAGGAAAAGTTATTTGCTTTCAAGGATGGATGGGAAATGCTGAATAAAAGCAATGTTAGTAACAATCCTTTTAATAATAAATTGTGCAAACGAAAGTTGAAAGGGACAAACAACCGCTCACATAACAAATACATCAGGCCTATAAATTGGTTACGCAAGAGACAGGAAAATGGAAACTATCTGAATAGGAAATAACAGACACATGTGGCACGGAATGTGTATACAGGTGCCATGTATTATTAGCTAACCGCATTCGCTGCAGTCAAAGCAACCATTTTTCCCCTAAGGCTTTGTATGAATGGATGCAAGTAGAATACCGCAATGCCAAGCTTGCAACGAGAATTTTTGTGAAAAATATATATGCTAAGAGCCTAACAAGTCGATACAGGCAACGATGCTGGTGCAGTAGATAGGAGAAGTGGGCTACAGTTTCCCATGAAAGTTCCCAAAAAGTGGAATCTCTGTTAGATCGACTAACAGAGATTCCACTTTCGTAAATAGATAAGAAGTTTTCAGGCTGATTTTTGGAACTTTATTTATACCTTTCCATTGTTCAAATTTGCTAAGAATGAAATGAGCTCGTTACTTATGTCTAAATCTGATCACTTAACTAATGGTAAACGTGATAAGGAAATTTGTTGTAATGCCGTGAATAAATACAACGCTGCTGGAATGTGGACTCTATTACGAATGAATCATGATTAATTTGATTAATTA
>MNPL01014782.1:9403-24279 GCA_002081605.1 Tropilaelaps mercedesae | reverse complement strand
TATATATATATATATATATATATATATAGTATTATTTGGCCTCACATTGTACACACAATAAAAGCTAAATTTATTTTGGGAAATACACATTCTTCTAATTGTACGCGTTGATTTATTGACACGGTGCTCTTAAATATAGAGGCATATTTTTTTATCTATAAATAAATATGCTTGCTGGATTGGCGAGCTCAAAATCACAATTAAGATAAGTCGAAGTAAAATTAGCATCAACTGTGTTAAGTATAAGCCAGTAAGCTACTTTATAATAATACCACTAAGCTACCACTAAATACTACCAATAAGCTTTTTCATGGTTTTGTTTATTTGATGCTACGGTTTTGGATACCGGAATCGCCCGTCAATATTGTCATAACAAAATGGCGTGGAGGTAAAAACTGAAAACCTTTTCTGGTGCCGTACAATGGCCATGCTATTAGTCTGAAACGTGTGTACACTAACTTTACAATATCCAATACTGGAATATCGTTGACAGTCATGGGATATTTAGTTATAGTAGTAGCAATGGTAAAAGATTATGCTCTTGAAAAACATGAACGTTCTTACCCATCATCGGTATTTTATAAGACGGTACCTTTCAGAAAATGCAACAACTGTGGCGTTCATGTAGAGTTCCAATGTAGATTTAGTTAGCAACCCTTAATTCGCTTTGTTTGTTGGCCGAACGTATTTTAATTTATGGCGGATACAAAGACAGGTGTAATATTTATCTAAAATATATTGCTTCTCCGTTTCTTTAGTATATCAAGTATTTAATTTTGTTGATGATGAGTTGTTTTATTTATTCACAAACGTGTTTGTTATTTTTCACCAACATCTGCGGGGGAAATCACTCATTTTGTTTATTCGTGTTTTTCCTACGCAAGTTATTTATAACAAACATGACAACGCTAAACAAAGGCTATTATAAACCGATAAAATTTTCTACTGCAAACACTGTTTTCTAGGTAAACTTATAGTTAAGCGTTGTCACAATAGGACAAAGGATTAGCGGTTATGTTCAATGTGTAAGAAAACGTTTTTTGGCTCCTGAATTAGCAGATACGCTAAGCACGCTTCTCTCTATTAGTCAACATTTCGAGCTTGGACTGCATTTCTCAGTACTGTATACCATTTAATGAAGCCAGTGAAACTTGACGTCGTAGGCATTATCAGAACTTGAAAACACAATTAAAGCTTTAATAGTGATAATATATACTTAATAATAGAATGCTTTTATCAGTGATACGTAACAAGGTATAAATTACAAATTATAAAGACATGTGTGTTGAATACTGGTTCGTATCGCAATCTCAACAGCATTTTATTTATGGTCAATTGATGTATTGGTATCAAATCATGGTACGATATTAAATACTTGTTAAGGATACAATATTTATAAACCATTCTACATGACACATGTGTGAATCATGCTCATTTTTTGTTAGAAATGTATCTTTTTCAGCGCCAGTACTCATTTACCAATACATGACGCTTTCGTCGCAGCATCTCACTAACGTCCTCCTATTTTTTTCCTCAGAAAATCAGATAACGGGTAAGACCTGAAAAATCCTTGCTAGCAAATCCCCCTTTAAGTTCTGTACCATGTATGCTAATTGTTTTGTGCCGATGGCTCATGTACTGCCCTACGCCGTTGTAGTTGAAGCCGGCGATGCTTCCCATAGGTGTGATATAGTTCGGATACAGACCTCCCAGGGCACCATCGGACTAGACACCGTAAGACTCTCCAAGGCCACCATGAAGATCAACTTCCCTGTAGACTTAATTTATTGGGGTCAGTTACTCCATAGCCAACATTGTACGCTGGCTTATAGCCCGTGTATGCAGGGCCTACAAATCCAGTATTGTAGCCCGGATAAGCAATCGGATGTGGGTAATGACTGCCAGAAATTCCATAAAGCAAGAGTCTTTTTTTGTGGAGCCCGTACATAGTATACTTGCCGATAGTAAGCTGAAATAAATGAACATAGTACTTACGGTCAATAACCAGAAACATGAAAAGTTCAGTGGTGGGGACGTTTTTACATATCTTTTAATCATTGAAACAAGGCTGTCCTCATTAAATCACCGCATTACTATAACAGTTTTATATTGCATAGCTACCTAGATTATTTTTTGTAGTGATACTTTAAATTTCACCTCCAAGCATTTCTTGGATCTCTAGTTGTTTTAATTAGCAGCGAAGAATATATAATCCTCTATTCAGCAGTGAGTCACCAGTTACACCTACATCTTTCACATTAATGATTTATTATTATCTCGGAACAAGCGAATTTTGCAATTACCTTATCTGAACGTGGGAAATAATGGAAGCAGACTTAGTAACAATAATCCATCAAGTTGATCGATATCGTAAACGTGCATTCTATCTATTAAAGCGGTCTTTTAGGTAGGTGTTAGCCAAGCGCCAAAATAGCACCTAAAAATGGTAGCTTATCTAGGGCAAACACGTCGTTGACATAGAATGTTCAAAAATCTTTTTAGTGCAGACGTATAACACCACACCATTTGCAGAGAAACTACGAGGTGAGTTGAGAATGGCTCATGTTACCACGAATATACAGTTTTTACGGATTGTAGCATCAATTATTCGACCCATACCTTTTGTTTCATATATTAATTTTCTCTAATTGATACTCTCGACTGAGCCTGTAATTTTGACATGAGTAGATTTTTTGTCTATTTTGTCATTCATTCATTTCTAATCCAGACTGGACTGTTGGTGTTTGCTCTTAGATACTGTGCTGCATGCACGATCATTTATAGTTCCTTTTCGGATTGTCCTATTTTATTACGAAAAACAGTCACTGTTCAAATAATATTTACGCATTGTTTCGCCTTCTATACATATGTAGCATAGTACTCTCAATGATTTTGACCCCAAATCTTTTAACCATTTCCAAAATTTTCGAAAATGCAGAAACACTATGAAGTGCTAATTTGCCTATCACTAAAGTACACAGTCAAATTTGGCACACATTTGTGATTATACAGGTGCATAGACTAAGGCATACTCATACATTTATAGTGCATCTAAAATTGCCATAGTCATATTGATTCATTTTGGTAAATTATAGCGCATGTCTTCTGGTAATTGCTGGAACGGTTGTCGGAATTGGGAAATTTAGGCTAGCGCATCAACAACCGCTTACATGCACTTATTTGACAGGCGCACTTAGTTGTCGAGCTGACCAATAAACCCAGGTTTACCAGGTCGAGCTCGGTGTCTTGGTGCATTCGCGTATTTCTTTTTTATGGCGAGGCCTTTTTATGGACTGTTATGACTACACACTATCAAAATAAATGAGAAACTGTGCTTTTTTCGAATATAAAACACAGGATGCAACGCCTTCATAAATAGGTGTAAGAAGTGAGCGAGGAATAAAGTTACATCGTGTCAACTTTTTACACTACGGACAAATTATTAGATCATTTATTATAAAAATTGCGGAGCAGTCGGTCAACCTAATTCGCTCGGAATCTGCCGAAAAAAGGTACCGGGGAAAAATTAAACACCGAGGCAAAGCTTTTGAATTCAGTTATTTAAAAAAATTAGGACTCCATCTTCAAACCCCACGATTTCTTCGAAGTACGCTATATAGATCACTCAGCAACAGTCCCCTATACCCCACACTAACCGATGATTATGCTTCTAAAATCAACACAACACCAATGTTATCCGGCGGCGTATTTGTACCTGAAGCGTCACATGCATAAGAACGTACTTCGACTGGTCCTTTGCTCATCACTTCCGATAGCTTCGAGAGCTCCGATAGTTCATTCACAACCGATTGAGTTCAATGCTTTTCATTAAGGAAGGGGGATGAGTAGAAAATCTCGGTTGTCGTTGTTTTACGATTAATCATATTATGAGCATAATTTAATAGTCCACTCTTCCTGTGCTCTTCTTGGATTGTTTTTATGGCAACCAAGGTTCTGAGGTTCATAGACAACCAAAGGACTAACGCGAGAACTTTGCATATGCCAGAAAATTAAAATTGATAGCCTGTGTGAAGTTTATGCGAGTGCAATTATAAATGAGATTAAGGTTAAGATCTGTTTCTCTAAATACTGTAAAATGTGATCTAAATGTAGTCTAAAAATAGTCTAAAATCTAGAATATATTTAAATTCTGTTCTGACTTAGTTTATTCGATCATACGCTGTTCCACGAAGTTACTGGAGCGACACAATGTTATCATATTTTTACTTCAGAGTATAACTGGATAGAGTGCTGTTATATAGCAGCTATCTGACAATTTTAGTTTCCAATTGTTTTTAAAAACTGCATAACCCGTGCATTGGTGAAAATAATTGAAACAATTTTTATGGGTCCAAGTATCATTTTGGGAGACCAATACTTAATTAATACGATTCAACTATGAAAGAAACAGTGCTACAACCTCTTTCTCGTTACATCTTTTGCTCGGTTGGAGGATTAGCTACGTTTGGGGTGAGATGAAGGTCTGGCATTTCTATTTTAATTTTTTCCGCGAAACTTTTTGCCACTTCCGCGAAACTTTTCGCCACCTCCGCGAAAGTTTTCGACCCCTCCGCAAAACTTTTCGCGCCCTCCGCCAAACTTTTCGCCGCCTCCGCTAAACTTTTCGCCCCCCCGCCAAACTTTTCGTTTCCCGCCAAACTTTTCGCTTCCCGTAAAACTTTTAGCGCCCCTCCAAACCTTTCGCCCCCTCCTGATAATAGTTACTTACTATAGTATAGAAAAAAGAACTAAAGAACGAAACAAGCAATAGCTTTATTTTAAAAAGGGCAGTATAAACAGCGTAGATGCTGCGGCTATAAACCCTGGATTTCAACCTAAGTCGATGAGGAGTCTTTATTGGCTCCTCGGCTTTGCGGAGTTGGCAGCACTTCGGTGTTGTCTGCGGGGCTCTCTGCTGCCTGGGGTTCAGGCATAATGTGGCGTCTGTCATTGACTAGCATAGAAAAAAGAGCTAAAGAATGAAACAAGCAGTAGCTTTATTTTGAAAACAGCAGTCCAAAAAGCGCAGATGCTTTCCAACCAAATGCTACAATAGTGAGGTGATGCTCTACAAATTCACAATATTCTTGATGACAATTTTAATTGGAGGATTTCTTCGCGTTTCATTCCTGAAAATTTTAGCAGAGTGTCGGTGCGAAGTTCATCGACAAACTTGTGCACCGCGCTAAGTAGTTTTCCCTTTTCGACAGGCTTTAAGGCAGCTTTGGTCGCATAACTCTGTAATATAACCAGTTGGGCCTTCCATTAATTTTCAGTTCTGAACATGTTTACTAAGTATATGTAAATGAACTAAACCAGATTCTATTTTTCTCCGCAATTTATTTCTTTTTTCCAATGTTTGTTCAATGCTCTACGCTTACAGATTATTATAACCTCGCGATAACAAAAACATACATAGTTGATACCGCACATATTCCATGACATTTCGCTCTATGTATTTCTACAGCTTTTGTTTTCTAACCTCAGAGAAAAAAGCTGTGGAGATTTGGTTGCTTTAGCCAATTACTTTAGTTATTAATGTATTCTAGAGAATCTAATCAGTTTTTGCTCTCGGTAAATGTTAACCACTGCTTTTCCTGAATGGACCCTTGACATAATTTGGCCGGTGGCTATAGTAAATCTAGGTAATAGTTACGAGGTGGCGTGAACGAGTTACGTCAAAGGGATTCGTATTTTAGAAATTGTGTCATCTTCAGTAGCTGGGTAACGGTTGAACTATCTAGCTTGGAGATGTTATCGTAATTGTGATAGCCCGTAGCGATACGTTTTGAGGCCCTAACTCGATCCTATCTTGAAAATACTGCAAAAGTTATGAGATCTTTCTAACGTCCATAAAATCACTTGTGATTGAATCCTATTTTGTTAAAAGGCTGATTTGATGGCAATTTGTTTGGATTTAATTGTGGCATAGGTTATCCTAGTATATATTTAAGTCTGTGTTTAAAATAACATAGAAGCACACATGTGTGAGACATTTCATTGGACTTTGCTCTACAATTCAGGTGGACGCTTCACGCAACTGAGAATGTGTGCGCAAGTCTTTATTAAAATCATGCGTTTGTTGTATTTTTATTTCTCATTTTAGTTTCGATGGAATAGCAAATAAATAATATTTTTGGTGAGCAAGACTTTGACTCGGATACCGAAAAATATTTCTACATAGTGTGGCAGTCTGGTAGTTTACAAAAAAGTTTTTTATTGCCCAGATGAGACAATTTTACTCATTCACATCTCTGCTGGGATTGAAGTAAGATTCAGACGAAGAACGTTTTCAAATCAGATGTCATTCACGTCGAGCTAATGAAAAATTTTAATACATTTAAAAAACATGCGTTTATTTATTATATAAAAATCTATGAAATGCATGACCTTTAATGACACATTTCACAAATACCCAGTTGTGTGCGCGTCATTGTGAAACTTAAATGAAATGTCTCGTGCAAG
The DNA here is from genome assembly GCA_002081605.1 of Tropilaelaps mercedesae. Taxonomy (NCBI): domain Eukaryota; kingdom Metazoa; phylum Arthropoda; class Arachnida; order Mesostigmata; family Laelapidae; genus Tropilaelaps; species Tropilaelaps mercedesae. The sequence continues at coordinate 17,814 of MNPL01014782.1, read as the reverse complement.
CTTTTCTTTATATATTTTGAAGATTAATTTAACCGTATGAAAATGAAATATAATTATAATAGGCATGAATAGTATGTTAAACAAATATCTATCACATTAGCTCTACAACAACCAAACGTGTTTTAGCCACACGTGATTTTATTATCAATTAAAAAGGTCCTGATCTTTGAAAGACTTGTTATAGTATATCAAATGTTTACATATTTATTAGTAATCGCATAACTACATAAGTGTGGCGTTGCACCATCAGTGCGACTTATAGCCTGTAACATAGCTTACCTGAATAATCGGCCTTTCAATCTGGTAGTTTAGTATCATATACACAAACGACCAGAATCCGAAATTCGGTAGGTTCTTTGTGCAGAAATGGTAAAGTGAGAATGTTGTCTGCCAAAGCATGAAGTCGCTGAGGCGCCGTTCACCCGACGTCCGCAGTAGAAGATCTATCACGGGGCATTCTTCGGCGTCCAGAGCCACTGTCACCACGTCGTGATCGATATCCCTACATGAATTTATAAAATGCATATATAACTTCACTTAATATGTAAAAAATGTTGGTCTTACAAGCAATCGATTGAGCTTAGTTCAACCGATGAAGCCACCTAAAGACTAAGCACAAATGTGTGCCGATTCTTACCGCATGCATTCACATATGAAAATTGCTATAGGATTCAGTGTACGAGCTTTTTTCGGTATCCCTTATTTCAGATGCGCTCCTTCACTAAACATAATTCGAGTTATAAAGGTGACAGCAGATAATTCGTACGTGGTGAGTATGTCATTATAGCGACTATCAATTAAGCAGAATAACAATAATTTTCACATTTTGAAGACTTTGGTATTTGCTATATTGGTTTTCTTTTTCTTTGAACACACCTATCAGGTACCTTGTCATTTAATTGGCGAAACAGGGTCAGTTCAGTCCCTTTTACAGGTGCACAAGTTTGCACATCATCTTCATTTAAGTTGATTATTTTTCTAGAGCACAATTATTGTTAGGTAGCCATTAAAGGAGGATGCCGTTAAACGTATGGCAAAACTGCCGTATACGCACAATGAGATGATGTAAGACGAGAGACTCACTTAGCTTCGATAATTCCCTTATCGACAGCTTGTTTCAAGATGCCAGTTATCCTTGCGAGGTTATGGCGACTCCCATATCCGACTGCGAAATTCAGTTTCAACCTAAAAATACAAATTATGTTATACCGACCAACATCAGCCCATAATTTGTATAATTAGTCTATGTAGTAAGTGCAGTTAATTCCTAATCGAAAGAAAGTAGCATAAAGTTGTATTTGCATGAATTGGTAGAACCCCTTTTGGTAAAATAAAGATGACAGATAGTATCTCTTTTCTTACGTTTTATAAAAATCATCAAAAAATATCAGGAACATCATCACTTCTACACTTTTTATGTATTATTTTCGTTAACATATGCGCAAGCAATTAATTTTTTAATAGTGGACCGTTGTTTCCAGTTACATGTAGTCTCCGTCATCTCGACGAGTGAGAAGTTCCAATTTGGCTGCGCGGGCGGCTATGTCGGGTGGTAAAAGTGAAAGGTCACCGATAACACGAACAAAGATCTTGCTGTCAATCCTGTCGATACGATGAGCAAAATTAAATCATATAGAGAACCTAACTTTAATAAACTTGATCGATCCCATTTCGGTTTACAAATTTTCAATGGTGAACCCAACATATTAATCATTAAGCAGTTAGAAAAATTACCAACAGTTAGTTTGTTCACTTTGTTCATTGTTTAATACAAATATTTTTAAATCAATTAATACAATAAAATAACCAGAGACCTGTATAAACATTTTACGCGGTTCTGTATTAAAATGACATTTACATAACTGAAAGAATTTGCATTTTATAGGCTGAGGAAAAGTAAAGGTCAATCAGAAAATTCGGACGTTTATTCCTTATATATTCCTTATACATTAAAGCAAATGATAAGATGATCCCTTATATCGTAAAGTACGGTTAGTAAAGTGTACGCATGTAACTAATCAATATATTAGGTGGATGTAAAAACTATGTTTCATAAATTTCCGTAAAGCTTGATGCATATTTAAACGCTCTTTAAATAAATTAAACTGATAGTTGTACTCATCGTTTTTATCCCGGCAGGTACACACATTTCTTCCAAGTGGCGCTCGTAGACGTAGTCAGCAGCGTGGCGGAATGCGTTGAACAAGTTATTTAATTCTTCTGGAGTCCGATTTTTGAGATTATGCACACTCAGGATATACATGGTAAGCTCCTTAGTCCCTAGCCTGCGGAGTAGGTAGCCTGCCTGTGCCATAGCCTTCGCTCCTTCTTTGTGGCCCTGATGTGAAGGAAGACCTCGTTCACGAGCGAACCTAATACCGTTCAGTTGTACGATAAGCTGATATTTATTACCATGAGACTTCTTGATTTCATCGTATATAATTTTCTAACGGCATTTTGTTTTGTTTAAGGCGGGAGAAGCTGAGGCGTCGATAGGAGTCCAAAATACAATTTTTTTAATTTTTACAATATATATTTATTAATTGGAGTAATATTGTATAATTAAACGTTCGTTGTAATATTAATTTTTTATTCCAAACGATTTATGAAGGTAGTAACCTTCTTATATTTGTCATAAGACCTTATTACCAAAAAAATGAGTTTAACTGTGGAATATTCTCAGCGACGAGAATATAACGTGTTTCATGTAAGTCTTACATACCTTCGATTTCCGTCAAGGATAACTGCCACATGGTTTGGCACGATTCCATTGGAAAGTATTTTAAGGATTATATTGCCCACATTTGAGACGTCGGGTACATTTTTCAGCAATTCGTCCATTCTGTAATTGGAAAAGGGTGCTCCAGTTAGATTTCTAAATTCATAAATATTTTCAGCAGCCAGGTTTGGAATTGCGGTACTATCAAATTTAGATTTCAGGCTCTACTAATATATATATATATATATATTAGTGTCGCCATAAATATGATGACCCTAATATATGCCGTGGGGCTATTGACGTGGCTAATGACTTGAGACCACTTCAGCAGACTCTCATAGTTACATGTTTGCTTATCATGGCTTAGGGTAACACCTTCTGAAGACAAATATTTTCCAATTGCATCGTTGTTGCTTTTCTATATCTTATTGACTACGAGCGTCCGCAAGACCATTAAATGAAATATTTCGGATTATATATAGGTGTCAACTGTACACTTACACTTGAGTGTAAATTGTGTAAGCTTAAACATTTAATTAGAACCGCAACTTTCGTTACATATAGCCAACGTTCTTCTGAATTGAAGATCTTTAGTAAAATTAGGCGCTTCAGCTTTGAAAAACGCAGTCTTCACAGTAGCGTTGTTGCCTTTTGATAAAGTGTGCACCTTGGTACATTAAGCATCCAATATTCAACTAACACATTAAATGGCGCGTTAACGAGCACCGTGATAATTTGGCTTGTACTTATTTATCGGTCAAGTTTCTTTTGCCTTTTCTAAGTTTTCAGTCAGTATGTTGCAGATTTTTAGGTGCTCAATTGCTTTTAATTCAACATGACGTCTACCCAGTTGAACCTTTGCCGATGAAGATAGGCATAAAAATTTTACAATGAGTAAAGTCCCCAAGGTTTGCTAGAGCTTCAACGCCTTTAAACCAATCAGTTTTCCCAATATATTGCATCTCTCTCCCGCGGTCTGTTTGAGTCGGTTTCATTGTGCACGATAGTGTGGACAGGTGTAACTTTACGTTACTGCTTAATTTTGGGCAAAAAATGCACTACCACAAGCTATATTTTACTTTTTCTGGGCGAGACGCATTGTATGTGCAAATAGCTTCCAATGTGTGCGACACTTTCACTTCAAACGAAAGTTGTTACAATAACAATAATTTGCGTTTATGTCTTAATCTATGAATAGTACTTGATTGTAGTCCCTGTAGGGCCGGGTTAGATACATCACATGCGTATGCTCTACTAGCATTAAGTATAATGATCCACTCAAACCTTCTGGGTTTTGAATAACTTCGAACTAAATGAATTAAAACAATAATATTAGTATACTTTAAAAATGTACTCTTTATATTGCATAATGCACACCACCAATTTCCCTCTTTATTGCATACAACAACCACAATCATAAGACCCTAAAACTGATGAATTAGTAGGTTGAAGCCTCGCTCAAGTCTGTTTTTGAACCTACGGTATTATTGAAGTAGTTTGATGGGGCCTTTTATTGTCGTTGTGCTTCATAAGGTGTGCACTTTTGATTGCCGCTCTAACGATCCATGAATCTCTCCAAGAACTCGGAATGTCACGGAGTCTTCATTTTTTTGTCTTGGTCTGATGATTCATAATCAGAAATGGATTTTCTTGATGTCATTCCAAGTACCACCATATGTTCGCATCTATTCGGTACTGTCACTGAATTTGGTCTCTTTCTCGAAGCTCTTGCCTCGCCTAGCACCGCTCAAGAATCGATCTACATTGATTTATAACTCACTTATCACAACGGCATGCTTTATCCGAGTTTATTATTATGATACTGTTTTTAGTTTGTTTCACAATACAACGCATGGCTTTTCCATTTTGCGCGTCTTAGATCATCGGTAATCCTTCAATCATTTTCCTGCAACAGGTGTTCTAAAATCGACGCTTTCGGTTTCTAAAAAGCTTTCGCGATAATTACAGTTCGTTCAGCAGCTTGGGATTTTGACCTGTAATTTCCTCCATGCTCTTCAACACGAAAATTTCCAACGTAGACACGATGGTGCCAATATCTTACTGTGTGTTCGTAAGAGACGTTTCTGAGCAATAATATAATCAATGTTCGATGATTTTTGCATGCCGCTATCACCAGATAGAAAACGTCATGATAACCCGTTGATTTTCTACAGAAGATTACGTCCTTGCTTCTAACCTAATTGCTAAACACTAGATTATTTGTCCAAACACTTTAAACAGGTGGTATTAGATATTGACAAAGTTCTGCCCATGTCTATCGCATGGTTTCAAATTCACAAATATGCAAAGTCCTGTAAGTTTAACTGTATCATCCTGATATATTTTAATATTACTGAGGAGTTATCTAGAACATTGAAAAATTTGGAATATGTATATCCTTTGTTGATATGAATATAATAGTTTTAACCTTAAATATATACTTTTGATTATCTCGCACCTGTACATGTAAATAAAAAGCATCTATACTTTCGTCATTCAGAATTAATTCACATTCGACTCAGTTTTCAAGCATATTTTTAGAATAATATTTGTAATATTATGCTAAAATCATTAAAGTTTTACGACTGTAATGACAATGAAGAATTTCGATCTTACTCGTTATGGGTTTCCATACGAAGTGGCGCGTCTGTTGTGATCATGGTGACACGTTATAAGTGACAACTTGATTGCTATAGTGAACAGTAAAAGAACAGTGTTTATGTGCATCAGAATTTATAGACCGTTTAGCCCTGTTGAGACGGAAAGGGCGATGGAGGAATACAAATCATAGAATACGGACGTCATACTTGTGTCTTCGTTATACCTCTTACATGGTTCATCAGCACATAGAGACACAGAAAAACAGGGAAAATGTAAATTGGATAGATATCCAAATATCCGAATGAAGGGACTGCTAAGGACATTCACTAAGAGGAAAATTAGCTAAAACATAAATTCACTTTGTATTGCACTGGGTTTGTTTCATGAATCCGTTCTGCAGTTTAATAAGAAGGTCGAATCAGGATAGAACGCAATCGCAGCTTACCTCTGCTTGAAGAAGCGTCCCATTCGTCGATGAGCTAAGTATCTTCATATATAAAAAACGATTCAAGGTCGCGAGGGCGTAAACATTGCAATTCTTTTCGGTCTCTTGATAAAACAAATTGAATAAATTGCTAGTAGAGTTTTTTTATTTTTAGCGAAGAATCTGCTATAGAGAAAGGCACGGAAATCCTGTACATGTTATGGGTAATATACGTGTTTGAATAGAACAATCATTAAGGTGTATTTAATCCTGTGCGCCGTTTACGTGGATTGATCGGGAAAGTCTCAAGATACGTCTATCATTTACACGTTCTGCTTTAGCAGTACTTATCTCTTGAAATGATCCTCCACTACGGAGACCATATGTATGTAAATCTAATGATTTATGCAAAATATTTTTCTTAATATAGGAATTCCCGTCTAATTATTGCATCACACTTATTAGAGATTGTCAAGATCTCCAGAAAATGAAAAGTTGCTCAATTGTGAAGTTCATTTTTAACGCTATTGAGATACAATATGAACAGTGCGGTTCCAACACAAGTAATAATGACAATTGAGTGCAAAGGCGAGATTCTTTCAGCCAAAGCCCTCATCATGGGTAACATATTCTTATTAATTTGTATAAATTTCTAATCGTTCATCGCCGTCTACTCCGTTAAGTAAGTAGATATATTTATGTATGTCTCTCAAAGTGTTCTACTGGAGACTTCGAAATCACAAAACACCGATCTCAGGTCTTGCGACCGGACAGACGGGCTACTTAGTTATACATTCGTTGAACACTCTTTTAATCTGCGACAACTTTGTTTTATATAAACCTTAGATTCAACACATATCCTAACCGAGTTATTGGAAAAATAACGTCAGGAGTAAGGCCTTAATCGTTGTAGACTATTGATAATGTAAGTTAGTGAAGACTTGAGTTTTATACCAACTAGCAGATATTCAGCATCTGGCTGCCAAATTGTTAAATAGAAAATAAGTTTTTAAACTCCGCCTTTTGTTCGTTTTCAATCTGTTACCCAGTAGATGTAGTTGCATTCGGGAGGGTGCTATGCTTAACATAAATTTGCGATATTGGTTGGTCAAATTAACAGGTAACAATCAAAGGTGCAGCCCGATCCGGCAGACCGACTAAACTGTCATGATCAATTAATATTCTAATTCAAAAAAAAAAATCAGACGCAAAATCAGACGGCAATCTGTTCAATTAAAGCTACTCCACAGTCAAGTCGACACTCATAACAATCGCTATTTTAACACGACGACCAACTTTGCATCCCTTTGTGTATGTGCGTAGAATAAAACCAAATGTACAGTTATGTAACCTGTATATACCTGTGTATGTACCTGTGGATTACACCAGTTTTGCTATCTGGGTTCTTGAAAGACGAGCGAAACAATCAGCAGCAACGAGTTAATAGGCCGGCGAAATCTAATAGGTGTCGATTAAAGCCTAAAATGCAGTAATCCGTACAATTGATTCACTTTCGATAGAGGTTAGATGATGTTGAAATTGTGAATTTTTGTATTAGTCGGGCACGTTTTAAAAGCCATTTGGAAGTCTTAGTTATGGTTTAGTATCCTGATCGGCTTAACACATTAACCAAGGGTTGGCGCTTCAATGTCCTTTGCTATTATTTGTATGCCGATTAAAGCATATTCATCGTGTGATTGTTTACGTTTATTTATTTCTCTATAAGGAAAATTACTCTTTTACTTTACGTGCTATCAACTTCTTCTATGTGTTTTACCTCCAAAACCAACGTTTCTCAGTGTTGTCCTTTACCTCCATTTTTGTTTCTTTCTAGCTCACTCGTAGTAGACTAAGCCAGTTCCAGTTGTGAGCTGTGTTCATTATAACTGCTTTTTGCTCAAGTTTAGAATCTCCAAACTGCGTAATGCCTAAGAAACTTACATTTGAATATAAATCCCGTAAAATATTCATGCAATTTAGAGCAATATTTTCTACGTTTAGATCGTCTATGCTCTAATGCGCTTTATAGAGCCTTAAAGGATTCCTAATTTTGTTTTGCTTGTAGTTTGAATCCTGATACAGGATTTTCTCCGTACTGGCAGTGAAATGATTTGCAGTATTGGAAATTTATCAAAAATACTGTTTGAATGTAGCCTTAGTGCTTAGTGTCTCATGATGCAAGCGGTGATCTTAAGAATCAGTTTCTCGAAGCCTCTTTTAGCGGCCGGTGTTTTCACTGTTTGGGCTTAGCAAAGCAAACACAGGATTTACTTCTCCATGCACTTAGGAAAGTAAAAAATATGAATAGATGAGCTTTTGCAAGTAATCTGTGGATACAAATCTATTTTCCGGTAGTTCCGTTCTGAATTTTTCATGTACTAAAGAAGAATAACATATATCGTATATAAAGTAATGATTAGTTAAAAGCACAGTGTTTTCCTTTATATAGAGAAATACGCCATAAAAATATATTGATTCATGTTGAGATGTATTCAGCAAATAATCGGCCCTGTGGAGAATCGCGTTTTACGATCTGTTTCGAATAGATACAAAAGGAAGTATAATTTACGACAATAAGCAGACATATTGTTGACTCCCATGTTTTTCTGCCATTTTGCCCAATAAGCATAGCTCAAACGGAAAAATGATAGCACGCGATGAAGAAAT
>MNPL01014778.1:7540-30151 GCA_002081605.1 Tropilaelaps mercedesae | reverse complement strand
TTATATATATATATATCTATATATATATATATATATATATATATATATTTGTAGTAATAAATTAGTATATATATATGCATAATTGTGTAATAAAGTATGATGCAATATTTATTACAGTACTGTTTCTTGTCATTTTGGATTGGATAGTATTCCTGTCAGGTGGAATACCATTTGCAGCAATGTCTTCGTTCCATATATTAGTGTGCTTCTGCGTATGCACGAAAAAATCTATATCTTTTTGGAGTATAGCCGGGTTGGGTTAGATTTTTTAGGTGATGTTAATACAGTACCCTGATGTTTAGAACGCTTCCTCGTATGCTTGTATTTCTAGCGTTATTAATGATTTCGGTTGCGCTAACGTTTATGGCGTAATTCGCTTCTTCGTTGTTTTGGGAAATTTTACAAGGGGAAGTCGAAATAAACCAAACGGCAAAATGTTGGACGTTACCAAACGTTGCGATTAAGCTTGTAAAGCATGTTTCTCATAGCACTACAATTGTGTCAACGGCTGTGTGGCATGTGGTATCGTCCCCTTGGGTCCAAACGTCGTCCAATATTGTCCAGTTGCGAGCGAAAAATCGAGTGCCATTATATGGTAAAGCCTTCAAAACATTGCCTAACCGTGAAAGGGTATACAGAGTAATAATGTCCAAGTGTAAACAAAATTTGACTGTATTAACTTCATAGAGAACAAAAGCTGAACAACCTTAAACACAAATGTTTCATATACGTTTGAAAACCACAGAGCTATTTCGAAGTTACTCTGCATATGTAAACAGTACAAACACAAACATTTTCACGCTTTTTTCATCAGTCAGCAGTTTAAAGGATCTATTTTCAGGGCTGACCGCCAGCCAACATTTAACGCCCACGGTAGCGCTTTCTGTATTACTTCGTAAGACGGACTCCAGAAATGTAATGTGCAACGGTGGGAATCGAACCCGTGCAATTACATGTCTCCTCCGGCCGCAACGCGCACACGAATGCACCAACCCACCGAGCTCGACAGTTTAAAGGATTTAGAAAGCTAAAACAGATGCCGCTACTATGTTCAAAGTGAACTAGGTTGTTCCGTAGGCTTTTTAACATTTGCGCTTTTTTGTCAAACGAATATGAACGCTCCAAAGTGAAGAGGCAAATCTCTTTGTTTCTTATTGGGTGAGCTTCCATTGACTTCGTAAAGGTAAATTGGGAGTCAACGCGTACTTAAGAACAGTAGGGCAGAAATGGGCTTGCAGGCTTGCATTTGCAAACAAAAAAGAACACGAAAATGAAATTAATATAGCCATAGACAATTTCAACGTGACATATCTATTTCGATGATCTTCAATTTTGTCAAGAAGCTTGGGAGAAGACGGCGTCTTGAGCCTGCGTAAAAACCGGTCGACAAACGCATTACGTCGCGCTGTCGAGTCAATTCTTCTGCAAATGAAGCGGTTATTTTACTAATATAAAGTGTTCGGGCTTAACTTTTTGCTTTTCGATTGCTTACTACAGCTGGTTACTATGCACCATATGACCACACAATGTTATTTAAATGCCCGCTTAAAGGTTTGCAACCTTCACTTTTCAAGTTAGACATTAGTATACCCCAGTTGCTTAAAGTTAGGCGAGAAGTATCTCCACTTTTAAAATCGGAAGGCTCTTCAATGAATTTATCATTACCTCACCCCGCTTTGGACATCCTGTTATCCCCCACGATGTTAGGCGTGAGTTACGCAGGTCCTGGTATAGATGGTCTTGTTCTGTGCTTTATGCGTTGTGCTGAGACAGTTATCTCATTATATATGCGGAAATGATAAAGTTCACGAGGTTCCACATGGAGCTGCGTCATGAGTTTAGCATTTTCTTTGCTCCACATATTTTTGTCTTCAAATAGACAATTACTTTTGTCTTTTAACACAATTACCAGGTAGAAAATTCCCTCTGCGCTGGAAATTTTTACCGCTAGGTAATTGAGGTAATTGAGAGGTAAGACCACTGCGCTCAAATGATAAGGCCTTTACTTTAGGCCCTTCCTTTGAGTCATTCTCGTAATTCTCTTAGCGATAGACGAGCTTCAATTAGCAGTACCTAAAAATAATTTATAGCCGCACAAATGTGACAAATAAAATGTTTATAGTATCAGGTTTTGTTTAACAAGTTGATGATGGCGGGTCAACACAAGCTTGTTGCATTCGCATAAACTGCGTCGCCTTGCGGCAAACTCGATGTGATCGGTTAAGGACTGGCATCGAGCAGAGTAGGTCATCAAACTAGGACAAAAAGCACATTTGTTTAGGTAAAAGCTGAAAAAAGTTACGTTGGCTACAGTTAGCAGCTATTATGGCACATACTTTCTAAATTGAATTGTGCAGAAAGATTCTCAGCGCACAACTGGTCTCAGGTTGTAGCCATGCACACTATCTTGCAGAGGACCTTTCGCGTCTCCTTTCAACAGATGCAACAAATTATTTTGTCATCTTCGGCAACTCGACTTCGTCACGCTCTAGCGTGATATTCAATATAAGTACTTTTAATAGATTCGTTTACTTGAATATGCACGAGTAGACTATTATTTATAATATTCTATGTCAGATGGGGGTATTATTAGATGCTAGTAAATACGGAGACTCGACATCTTCATCGATATTTTCCTTATTGCACATCGAGGTAGCAACAAAGGGAGTATTCGAAGCCCACGCATACTCTTTACACAAACGAAAAAAAAATAAGAACGGACCTATTTCTATAAGTAGAAGTCATAAAACTGCTGATGAACGGTGAGTTCGACATACAGAAGTACTGGACGTAAGTGGAAAAAATAACGAATAGTATGGGTCGGGGCTTTAAGGTAACAAAATATGTTAACATTATAGTCTCTGGGAACAGGGAGGTAGGAACCACATCGTTGATAACCTAAAAATCTTGTGTTATAGCAAAATAGGTACACGTGACATACACAAAAGTCATGGCACAAAGCAATGTCAACAATTCGCTCAATTATAATTAAGACCGTAGAATAGTGCATTTGATAGTTTAGCCACAACAAACAGACCAGTAGAGCGTCATGCGACGCAGTTTCGTTTTGCGGGTTCGATGCGGTTTCTGGAGGGCAAATGTAAAACCGTTGCTTCTAAGTCAAAAAAGAAGAGACCAGTTTTTCGTATTTACAACCTTTTACGTGAATGTGCTGTACGCGGATTTCACTGAGATATAAGAATGTCCATCTGACAGCGAGAATTTTTCGTGGTAAAGAAACTTCGCCAACGAAGAAATCATAAAGCCAGCGTGCACAGCTACTTAAGCGGAAATTTACGATAAATGTGCAATAGAAACGCAGTTGTACAGGCTAATAATAATAATGCTAGAAACAGACAGATTAACTTCTATAATAATAGAGGACAAGAAAGTTAGTTAAAGTTTTATGAAACGAAAGAAGCAAGGCATGCTACAGACTAAACGTGATTTAGAAGAAGAATTGGAGTACATCGGATTTGTTGGCGGATTTTAATGTAGGAATTTGTAAATATAAGTATGAAAGAGGGCAAGTAATGATAATAGGAAATGTAAATGCGACTACTAATATAAATGATAACATCAATAAAAAATTACATTTTAATAATAGCGTAATCTCAATGCGTTTACATTGTCGACTGTAAATCTGTATCTAGCGGAGGTGCACGCGATGCCCTTTAACGTCATTATCCGGCCGATTCCATCCATTCTCGATGAAACCAAGGTTGCGTCACTGATGGATACACTTCGACAGCCTAACTGCGAACACAAGGTGCGACCTAGGTCTAGTGTTATATATGTTGCCGGCTCAAAAACTATAGAGGCACTCAAAAAACAACGGTCCATATGCCGTCTTAGAGTGTGTCATAAAAGTATAGTGAAGGCCTTGCAGCAGATGTACTACCACCATACGACGGAACTGAATAAAGACCTCCACCCTTACATGGTAGCATATTTTTCTTACATCTGTTGCTTAAATGTGATATTGCTTTCTATGACGAAAGCAAGAAATGCAGTTTTCGTTGTTTTGTTGCTTGAGCTGTAGTAAATAATGCTTGGACTAATATTTAAGTTACTCATTATTTTATTTGACTTGCAGGTCCCGCCAATCGATGTCCTCTGGATTAAAGGACGCGAGGGCGGGGACTACTACTATTCGTTTGGGGGTTGTCACCGCTATGAAGCTGCCAAGCGACTGGGACTAACCTATATTCGCGCAAAGATCGTAAAGTCGGATATACAAGACCTTCAAACTTACCTTGGAGCCAGCACACCGGATCTAAAATAAAGCTTTCTCTAATATCAGAGGCATTCTACTAATTAAACGATGTCTCTGAATGGGACCCATACACTCTTCTCCTGCTCAGAGCAGGGTTGAGCGTAATTAAACGATGTCGGGCACCTCCGCTGCCTACTTGACAAGCTAATATGAGCATATTATTAACAGGAAATTGTCGAGTCAGGTTTCACGAGATTTCCTTAGCTTGAATGCGGATACTTTAGCTGTGCGCGGCTGATATGCCAGATGCCTGTTGGATCGCCTAGGTATGAGTAGATTTTTAATACACAAAGCTTGCCCAGATACTAAAATGAGTGATGTCCCATATTAAACTTAGATGTGTTAATTCACTAACGGTACCCAATTCTGTCGTCGGTCTACTATAGCCTAACCGGTTCGCAACACTTCTATAAACTATTCTCTACTTCTATACAAAAATTCTGAAACTTTTAGCCAACATAGGTTAACAAGACAATTCAAAAACACATGGCTGCTAGCAGACATTGAACAATACGAGATCTCGTTGATGTTATTGGAATGGTACAGGATATATGTCTATACAATTATATCAAATATACCAAATGGTGCGATAGAGCATAAACGCGGGTTAACAAAGCTCGGTTTCACGTCACATTAATTCCAAACGAAGACACAAAGTAGCCAAAAAGCTGATCGCCCAAGGGAGGCTACACCTCTTTCCGTGCTATTCTATCTTTTCTGTTCGAGAGTAATATCTTTGAGTCAATAGACAATTTATGCTAGTGGCCTCTTTGATACTACTGGCCTCCTTTGTTTTTATCTTTGTTATGAACGACAGTGTGAGCGGCCACAATGTGAACTCACGTGGAAGAAATGTTTATTCATTTACGCTAATCACCTAATATATAAGTTTTACGGTATTGTGTTGTGTCTACGTTACTCGAACTCGGGTAATCGCGGTTTTATTCCTGAGCCTTTCACAAAGGCGGAAAGCCGTTGAAAAAATGGTGCTATGGTGTACGTACGTTTAAAGTAGCCGGTTTCTCTTGAAAATCGATCGGTTTCAAGTTCTTAGAAGTTAATGTTTTCAACACCTCAATGTTCTATGGGTTCAGTGCTTTCAAAGGACGTTTGTCGTGTGAGATATATATCCAAAAATAGCAATTGTTGTAAAGCTTTCGCTCAAAGGTGCTTCTCCTTTATATACCAACAAGATAAACAGAGTGATTGCTTCGACATTCCTCCGGCCAAAGCACCCTCCTTTGATTATTCTGCCCGGTTGCAGCTCTAAACTTCTTGTCCTGTTACTTCGAGTACCTTTAAGAAAACAAGGACTTCGTCGAACAAAGAAACTGTGCCATCCGTTTGACCCTAGATCAACATGGTAACATCCCGTAAGTGTGGTGGCGCTGAGCATTCTATGGTTCACATCGAAATCGATTTTGAACATAGGGCATCAGGACAAAAGATGTTGCCTTATTCAGCTTTGTTATCGGCTGAGTTGTTTCGGTATCTATAGCCGCCAGATGACACTTGAGTTCCCTGCCTAGAAATGATGACCCTCGTAATTCCTTTATTGTTCGCTCGGAGGCCGATTAGAATGCCACTGGGGCTTCGCGCGCACAGGTCCACCCTACGCTCACACCACAGTAATCATCAGGCATACGTCTGTTCGTCTATTTCCATAGCCGATGCAACCGAGGTTAGCGTACATCAACTGGTCTTTGGAGTACCTCAAGTACACGCAAGAGGCTTGGACGCGCGACATCGTATATTTCCATACAGCGTTTTCAGTTCAGTTAGCCTCCGTCTGTCTACGTTGTCAAGTATGGTTTCGGGAAGCAATTAAGCAGTCACGTGTGCTAATTAGGGACCCTTCGGTGGATGCCAAAGAGGAAAACACTTTTACCTGAACATGTTCTTTATAGGTTGAGATTAAGTTCACCTGCTTCAAAAGCTCTCCACACTCTTCACTCAAGACACCATATCGATGTTGTCTGATACGAGGTTGTATGGTGTCCAGGTTAAATAGGCACATTCAAACTTTGCAGGCATTGGCACCCCATGGGATCTCTGGCCTACTTTCAGTTATTCACATATAAGAATGGGTAAACATCATAAAATCCGCGTTTATGCGACGCCACTCAGAACTCGCTGAAGTTTCTGGAAAGCCGTCTGTGAATTACTGGACAACAATTTCAACCATCGGCTGAAGCTCCCACGCGAGGGTTAACGACGTAGCTACTGGAGCGCTATAACTTGTGACCTTTTCCTGAAAAAATTAGTTAACGGTAGACGCAAAGGATGAAGAGGACCTATGCGTTCTCAGAACGTGCATGAAAATTCTCTAATTACCTTTGTATCAATTACGCGAGCATAGGAGTGCCAGGTCAAAATCTCACAGGACTGGCTTCCTAATGAGTTGGCTAGGAATGCGTGTAGTTTTAGGCTGGTAGTATTTTAAATACATAATAGCATCTTCAAGGTTGCCGAGAACGTCTTTTGCCTATGCCCGCAAAATGCCGACTGTTGGAGAGGGACGTTTCAATAACCTTCCTCGCCAACGAAGTGGGCCCCTAGAAGATTATGCTGCAAGATTTAAAAAACATAGCGAAATCAGCAAAGTGGGGTCATTTTTGTTTAGTAGTGGCACGTTGATATCCAATATCGCATAACAAGTGTACCCGAATACAATAAAAATACAGTTATTGATCTATTAACGAAACTGCAATTGTTGCTCCGCTCAATCCCCGTGAAAATAATAATAGCAATATTTTATTTGCTGGAAACATATCCGTAGTTATTTGAAGCTATGGAACTAAATATATCTGGCATACATATTGATCATTGGCTAAAACTGTTATTCCTTACTTAAGACGAACTTATCCACGTTATTTGAACGCTAGCAGTAACGTTAAAGCAACATTGAATAGGCATGTAAACCCATGAACCTCGAGTTCCTTGTTTGGGGCATGCGTTTACAATTACGTTTCGCGCGTGCGCGATATTCCAGACTGTTGTTTCCCCTCAACAACACTGACACTGCACTAAAACAATAAGATCAGTCACTGCCGGGGCTAGGCAAGCCAATTGTGGTAGTACAATGCTCCAGTTGACGAATGTGTTACCAACAAAAAAAGAGCACTTTTATGAAGGCTGATGTTCGTTTCTCCTGACTAATTCGTATAAAGGTAAGCTTCCATGGCGCACGAGGTTCGAAATAGAAATAAATGTGTCTCGCGACACAAACGCGACGGAAGAAGAGGTTGCTTTCTAAAGTTTTTTATCTCCTAACATCGGGTTCTCAGTTTTGCGGAAAATTGGAACAAAGTATTTTTTGCCAAATTCAAGCAGCAGACGAAATTTCAGATCGATTGCCCCACGCAAACCTAGAGCTGGGTTAGACAGTTCACGGTAAAGAGATAAACACTATACCAACTTGATCGAAAAACGACCATTTTAGCTCCTCCAGCGTGTCAGTTTTCCGCTGCTGAACCGATTCCGCACAAAATCGGAATATGATTTTTATGTCGAACTTTTTGATTCAACTCCGTCAGAATTATGTGCGAGATTTAGCATGGGGATCTCCAAATTACGCGCATGATACGAAATGAAAAATATCTCGTGTTTTCTGTATGAAATGTATTTAGTGATCAATATGTAATAGATTAACAGAAAAAAATATTCGATTAGTAGTAATAGTAAATTTTCGAGCCTTATCATCTATGGGAATTCGCTAATATCTCAAATTTAGAGCATCCTTTAGTAGCAACCACTGAGCCCAATCAGGTGAAATTTTGAATCAATCAACCGACGCAAACCCACGACCTTCGTAGACCTCCTCTGTTAAAGGAAAAAACAATAAATCTTAAATATCTGGAAGTGGGATCTTTACAGAAACGGATGTCTAATTTCGTAATAATATAATGCAAGGTGCACAGTGAGACAGGCTTTATATCGAAATAAGGTTGCGCTCTTCCTCTCTAGCTACACGGCGACTTGCCAACAGCCCATGTCACTATCCCTGGGGTACAGACGGAGGTCGTCACATTCGATAGCTTTTATCTGGATTGTGTGTCATCCTGGACTAGGTTCCCGCTGGTGTGCTTCGCTTAGCTGTTTCCGGTGGGAGATTGCTTTTGATCCCCGCTATCCTCATTTGTACAGTTGAGCAAAGCGATGCCTGATGTGGTTCCATCAGCGTTGTCAAACGTTGAACCCGATGAATTTCTATGTCGTCAGCGCAATAGCTCATCATCGTTACCTGTAAAGTCTAATACCCATTTCACAAAGTATAATTCATGTTTTTGCAAAGCACACCCTCTAGAAGCTCTCCAACATTCCAGATCTATGTTGTCATTCGATAGTCCACAGATTGACCGTGTTACATTGTTACATTGTTCTGTAGTGTTTGGAGCTGGCGGAATGCATTGCTGTAATGAACTGCACAGATTGAAATTGTGTAGCTCAAAAGTGGGACGAAAAATGTGCTGACACTGACGAGTAAACCGTATGACCTGAATGTTTCGGCAGCTTTTTGTCTTTAAGGCGGTGCGTTGTCCAGATCTGATTGAATAGTCGAGGATTGAAGTTAGAAACGCAGGGAAGTACCGTCGGTATATACAATCGCCTAATAAAGTCCTTCTTTCGAATTTTTTCAAAATACGAACTAGATGATGAATACAAACATATACGAACCGACGACTGACCCCTGTGGGGTTCTGATGTTAATTTTTTCCTACGTGGATTAATTCGGTCATACCGGCTGTCGGAACCTGTCGTCTGTTAAAGAAACAGGCAAAAATGGGCGGAACCACTCCATTGCGTTCCGTGAATAGCGATTATAATAAAGCATTTGCAGGAACGACAGGAGTAGAAAACAACTGAAAGCGGCGCTACAACGTCAAGAAAAACATTCAAGTAGACATGTTTGCTTCTAATTAAGTGGATAGTATCTCGCCATTTGTGAGCAAAAGTAAACTCCATAGATCTTAGACCTTATACACCAAACTGGTTCAGCGACAAAGTGAATATTTGTAGAGTGTCGCCCTGGTCTACCCATGCCAAGCTTTTTCAAAAGCTCTTGTTGACGATTGGGGATCGGGTAATAATTGGCAAAATGAGTTAGCTTCCCTTTATTGTTTAAAGGTGCAAAAACTATAATCGCTAATTTACTCGGAAATGAGCCAGTTCGAATAAACACATCAAAGATATACAGGGGCTTCCGCTAACACTCACGTGCATCGCAGCCACATTTAACTATAATATTTCACTGGAGTTCTAGGTTTGAGCTTCCAAGTTTTACTTTAGGTTTCAGCAAAGTTTGCATGCGTCGGCTAAAAAGAAGATGCTCAGGTATATTCAAGCTTCGCCCAAGGATTAATAAGGATATCAAATGAAGCCGCAGAGTGAAGACTCACTGTAGCGGAATGGCAGTTCGGCTTATTGGCTACGCCTTTTGAGCTCTCCAACCTTTCTCTCCCCTATCTCTTTCATTGAGGTCTAGAGCCAGAAATGACCTTGTTTTTAATTTTCTTCTACTACCGATTAACCAATAAGCTTCTGCGGGCGACAGGTATCACTCGATAGTCGCCAGAAATTATTTTCCTAGAATGAGTTTCAAACGCGTGCGGTAGACTGCCGGAGTGTGCAGTTTTAGATTCCAGTGCACCTTTTCCCAAACAACAACGGTACATTTTGTGGAGTCTTTGTCTGATAACGCCCAATCCTCGTGAGAATACAACTGTGGCAAAGTAATGCATCTTGGCCTACGCCGTGACAAAGCATGATTCATATGTCTCCAACAATGAGTTTGTGGAGGCTTCTAATGCCAGGTCAACCTCGGGTACATCACAAACTTAAAGCCAATCTATATTCCTTACGTGCATTTCGATATTCTGGTCGTCTTCCGCCTGCTGCCAAATGCAAATACAGAAGTTAATCCTCAGGGGACTGTTGAATCATTTCCAATAATGACTAAAGTCTGGCAGTAGTCAGAGAAAAGGAAGGATTGTCACACAACCGGTACGATTGGCGAGAGCCGGAAACGGCTCGACGGTGCGATGTAGTCGATGCATATTCTCGAAGATGGTTGAGTAGCGCTCTCGTTCCTGTACCAAAGTCTCTGGAGATGGAACACGACTCTGCGAGGTGGTTCAGTCAGCAATTTGATATTCGAGAAAAGTTTTTTCGCACGAACTTTTCACGCACGAACCCCGAAATTTTGTTTTTCAGATCTCCGACTTAAGGTGACGAAGCTGAAATGAGATATCATATGGGTGGTATAGCCACAGAAAACCACATTTAAATCATGTTTTGTATATGGCTAGAACATGGAATCGGTGACCATAATCCCGACGAAAAACACCAGAAGCAATCAAGTTACTTTTTATTTTTCTGAGTCCCTCAAGTATTAAAGTGAATAACAGCGAATTTGCTGAATATTTGAGTGACACAGATGCATTTCGCAGTTGTAGACATTTCTAAGGTCCATTGTATTTACAATATACGATGCATCTATGATATGATTGATGACGGGAGGCTCTTTTTTAGCAACTTCCCAACCGATATCGAGCTTTGCAGACATTGTAATCCAATGGCCTGTGCGAATTCCTCCAAGCAGGCCGCCGGCTCCCGTCCCCAAAGTAATGCACATAACCGTGAAGTCTCTGAGAACGTTTATTCTGGAACTGTTGAGACCAATAATTTCAAGTTCAAATTCCCCGAACCAAGGTGGATACCTTTTCATATCACTGAACTTAAGAGAAGAAACGTAATGAAGGCCAATCATGGTGTAATATGCAGGAATCCTGAATTTGGGCTGATCATTTCAGCTAATAATGGACCTATAATCTTTAGAAACCATTTTAGACATTTGCCGACTTCAGAGGAAGGTTTATTAAAAAGATCCATCACCAGCTTTATCACGTGCAACAAATACTGCTTGGTTGAAAAGGTATGCGAAAACAATCGGAATTTTGGTCCTTCTTTTCCTCCCGGTTGCCGTTACTGTCTGCAATATGAAGGATCATGACGATCTTTACAGTTTGTTCGTTTCCGCGCGGTACAACTATACGACCCAGGTCTTGGCATTTTGAAGACGAGAATAATGCACTAGCGTACGTGAGTACCCTATGGGCCTTTGAAATAAGGAAGAGCTAGACAGGCGGTACTTCAATGAATATAGCAGCACTCTATGGGTGGGAGTTGATCTGAATTCGTTGCTTATTGCAAAAAGTGTCATTATTTCTTGCTTAAAATCCAACAATTGAATGATTTTTCATTAGGTATGGTTCTATGTTATTTTAAACATTGATTTACGAACATAAATATTAGGAGCACTTGTGATCGAGTGAGTTTATCTTGTTATAAGGGTTTCTCTGTACAGTGCGCTGCATAGGTCAGCGGACGTGGCGATAAGACGGCAGACTGACCTAAAAGGCCACACCGGGGCTTTCATCAGTATAGTAAAGACATGGAAGCAGGCCAGGACACTATTATACCAAAATCTAATATCACCTTGTTGGGCATTGCCCGCGGCGATTTTGTCTGTCTGTGGTTTCTGACGGAGAAGGCCGTCGCGACTGATCCGCTCTGTTAGCGAATTTCAAGGCCGGCTAATGGTGTCGTGTACCTTTTAAATCAGACGTTCGCAGGTAAACGAAATAAAGAAATTTCCCAGCCAACTTATTCTCGCCGAACAAATCGCTCTTTTCGACTTGTTTACTTTGCGCTATTGGCGCCTAATTCCTTATGTTGTGCTGTCTATAGTTGGACTCGATCAAGGCCGCTCATATTCGTATACGCAATTTTTAAATACCCACACTGACATCTAATACCAACCCACGAAATATTCCGCTTCACTGAGGAGCACCGTGAAGAATTCCGTTAGCCGTTCGATAACCTGTTTCCGAAGGGAACTAATGGCCAACTTAATTATTATTAAAATTTCTGTTACTAAATTGAGTTAATATTAAATTTAGTAATTAGAGTGAGTGGAGCGTTCACACGTATACATTTAGCTTATAATTAAGTATAGAATATATAAAATAGAAAATGCGCCGATATTATCGGCATTTGATGAGGTGAGGTGGGTTTTGAGAGAAAATTTATTACCGTGATCAGGTAGACACGACAGGAAAATCCAGTAAAGGTTGTTGCCTCCGAATCAATTCACTGGTTATGACAAAATTTTTGATCGTCCATTTGTCTGATAAATGTTTACAGACATCGGCAGCTCTATACATGTAAGATATTCGATTCTTCTCTAAAATGCGCAGCCTGTTAGATTTATAAAGAAAGTATAAAGGACCGTTTAAACCATTCGAGCACATCTTCTGAGTAGATTCAGAAGTAACGCATGCTACAAGCCTAATGTCCAAAATACGAATTTTGTGTTAAGCCAGTGTCCGTTTGACGCCGGTCAATGATGCACTAATATTTGCTCTCGCGTGCGGAGTTTGTAGGAAGTTTTCTGAAATTACTGCCTGTACTTGGAGATCAACTAATACCCGACCAATAGGACGCTCTGTGGCTCGATGCATCCGCGTGTCTCGCGGCCAAAGAACATACATGTGTATACCGGTTCGAGCCCCACTGCCGCACCTTTGCTTTTAGGGGGTCCGTCTTTTAAAGTAATGCAAAGAGCGGCATTATGAAGATTAGATCTTCTGATGGGCAGCCCTAGAAATATATATCACTAGGACGCAAGCGTTTAGGTTGAGACGTTTAGACTTAGATAAACGATTCCATTTGCAGGTTGAAATTGGAAAATCGACTCTTGCAGTCACCGAAAGTGGATCTTCCGCTACAGCTAGTTGTCTAGTTACCTTCATTTTTTGTAAAAATCTACAACATCCTCCTTTGTATCACTCATCAATTAGATCAATCACCTATTTGGACAGAGCTGTCGTCACTTGATGGAGAGCCGTGGCATTTTTCAATTATTGTGAACTATGCCTGTTTTTTCCGGCATGCCGTGACATTTCCAGGGATCAGTTATGCGCACGTACGTCTGATATTGGCAAGTTGGTTTGCTTCGGCTCTGCGGAGAAACTCTCTTTTTTGATACTACGTGCTGTAAATTAATTGCGGCCGTTGTCAATAAACCAGTAATTGCAGAGGCGTGTTGATATAATTTGCTATCACCGTTAGCATGGTCAACAATAAAATTTCGAAGTAATTCGAACCTCTAGTTAAGTAACATTTCCATTTCGACTTTTAAGCCAATAATGAGAATGTACTCACGCTATGAGCTCAGGTTAGCTATGGCTAGAAACAACGAGCTCAAGAAGTCGTCGCGAGGATCTCATAGATAAAAGCAATGAAAAATAATTTGATTACCGCGTATAAAAGGCTATCTGTGAGCAAGTTAGGCATCGAGCAATGGGTGACCTGGAGCTAAATGTAATCAGAACGCAAAAAATTTCTAAGCGTGATCTCCTTGAGACACCATTCGCTCAATTTACAACTAAATTAGGTAAAGTCAACTCACTAGGATAAGCTGGTTGTATAACATGGATATCGGGTATACCAAGTAGGGAGATCTAGATAGCCCTTGACACACTCATGGGTCACAAGACATATGCGATTCATGTAGTGACTATGCTGCGCCCCACTTAGCCTTGGCGACAAGGTGTTCATCAGGTTCTATTGCTTAGAAAGCGTTGATATCAGGTAAGATGGATATGTTAGTTTCTCTTTATATTGAAATATGCCACTAATATCTGATCATTCCGACCTCTCCGCAAGGATACATGTGAGGTGATCCCAAAAAATGCTTTATGTTATGCTCCTCACATCATATTTATTAGCTGAATATATTCACCTTAATATTTGATAAAGCTACAAATCTACAACACAACAGACTTGTTTCGTGTGTTAGGACGTGTGCCTAGGTATCTCCCTGCCAGGTATCTGTCTTGAAATGAGTTTGAATTTTCGTTGGCAGAGTGGGCCAGCGTAACTCCGCATTTCAGTGTAGAAATTCCGTTGCTCTGACTTAGTTTCCTGCGGTTGTACGCTATAAATGTGCTTGCTTAAAAAGTGCACACACGATTGGGAATCTTTTTCCTTTCAGCTGGTAAATAGCGCTACGCGGCTTCATGCTTTCACACCGGCTACTCTGTGGCCGCTTTTTTCAAGAATGTTATTTTGATTACAGTAGGGCTAGTCATCGACGCGGCAGTATAGCGGAATAGGCACAGCATTATAGGTGCAAACGTAACCTTTAAAAATGAGTCTTAAATGAAGAAAAAAATAATTGCATTGGGCGAGATTCTGGCGCCAGGCGTTTATTTTGGACGAGTGCCTTATTGTCTAGTAAGTGACCTTGAACTAAAGGAATTCATTGACCGGAAAGGTTCTTTAGTCTGACCTCCTTGACACGGCATTCGTTTAGCGAAATCTGTTGCTTATATGGTTACAGGTAACGTTAGAGACCTTGCTATCGAGTAGAGCCTATAAGAAAAACTAAACATCTCAACGCATATTGAAGGCAAGGGCTTGCTTCGACGGTCTACATCATCTTTACGTTTACAGTTTTGTGTTTACAGTCAGATTGCAATTTGTTCACAATTTGTTGATTACCATACGCACGGTTAGACAAATAGCTAGTTGTATTTAGTGTTTAATGATCACAATTCTTTGTGTTGGAAGGCTATCGCTCATTAGCTGTCCTACAAATAGCTGTCCTAGGCATGTTTTTGCTGAACAGCTTCAGTGGACCTGCATTGAGATTTATTCACCGTTGGGCTTTGCGTGAGCAATTTGTTAGAATTATGTGTCCCACTTCTGCCACAAGGTTTTATCAGATCTCTTTAAAGCAAAGGCACGCACTGTTCTAATATATCCAAAAAAGCACAAATGAAGGAACCATTCTTCCTTCAGGCTTAGCGTTTTTTACCATCCTATTTATCTATTATGTGGCGCCGCATAGCCGTAGCTGTAATATTGCCGTTGATACAATGCTGCGTCGTTCACCACTGCGACAGTGTAGCCGACTTCTTTGCCGATGCGGTAAAGTGCACGTAAGAGATAAACACAAAAGGCGTACTGAATTGCCTTCATTTGTTATTTACGTTGTTGTCTACTAACTATTAAATTCCGTGTACATTTCTACTGTTGTTAGAACTCGTGTAAACGTATCATACAGATGTTGTGGCGCTACTAGGCGGGTTATTTTACCGATTTTTAACTAACACGTTGCACTACTGGATGTTTTGCCAATCTTTATGAAGCAAACGAAACGCCGTAAGCCTGTCTCCTAACAATAAGGAAACATCTTCACGAATTTACTAGATGATGAGTGTTTGCCTGTCCATTATTTACACCTCAAGTGTATTATGAATAGAATCACTTTGTAACACTTAATAGCTGCAGTAGTATTAACATACAGCTGGAAGTATGACGGTGTCGGGCTTGTGAGATTAAGATGGTTGTTTAGTATTCAACGAAGTTACCTCAACCACTCTTTCTTATGCAAAGTGCCAACCAGACAAGAGGGAGCAGATTTGTGAAGCATTTACGGCTTTGGAATGAGTCGCGCGTTGGAAATGAAGGATTTCTAGTTTCTGTGAAGTTTTCCGGTCATACTTATTAAACGACGAATGTTTCACTTAGAGAGGATAAGGTCCGCACGGCTCAGAAGCACGTTGCGCGACTTTCAGGGGAAGATAACTAATCCCGAGTAATGCCTAAGGCTAAGGCACATACAATGCTCTAATTACGTCCATTCTTGGCGCGCTTGCGGGGATTTTGCTGGATTAATTACGTCTCACTCAGGCTCCATATCATTTTGTCTAACAGATATGATATACTGTCGTTTCGTTTACATGGTATACGCTTGGGCAGTCCTTGATGTTGTTCTTGTTATTTGTTCCAAGGCAATGTAAGGCAATGTCAGAATAAGGCAAAACATGAAAAGTTGCAAAGCGCTTGATACACAAGTCTTGAACAAACTGGGCCGCTAGCACAGACCAATTTTATATCTTATACCATACTTCTTCAGATTTGTTACCTAACCATACTTTTTTAGATCTAGTCAATGTGTTGAATCATTAGACAAAATAGGTAAGTGTTTCATTTGTATTCTTTAGCCACTCTCAGTAATCTGCTATTGGCGTTTATGCCACAAGGTTGCAGAATGCCTGTAACAATCCAATCGGAAGACTACCAGATCTGGCAACAAGGTTATGAGTAGAGTGCATTTTGTAATGTGTTTTGCCTAACTGAGTCTTGTACTTCTGTTCTATTATTCTTGAATGGCATAGGTATTATTGCATATTGACCAGCTTCATTAAATTGGACTGGCATATATATGTATTTTTCCTTTACTTAATAGACCTAAATATGTACGCTGTGAAATATTGTGAGTAATTTATATATATTGTCTTCCAGTTGGGCTGAATGAGAGCTGCGCCTTTGCTAATCTTTACAGTAGGATGCCATCAATCAAGATACAAAATAACTTCCATTCCTAAATAAGGAACTTATCTACAACGAAAAGGCATGTGGGTGCTGCAGGAAAACATTACTGGAAATAAAAATTGTTAGTGAACCGCTCTACGGTGTTGAACTTTCTGGCGAATTCCTGGAAAATGAAGTTATTATACGGCAGTGGTTCAAAGTAATTGGTTTGTTGGTCAATGGAGTAATGCATTTGTAAAGGTCATACGATTTTCGGGTGAGATACATAAAACAAAATTATACTTTGTTCCCAGTTAGTGGCACGTTTACAGTACAAGATAGTGTTTTCATCAAACTTATACTGTAAACGATCAGTTTAATTGTCGTAATAAGAGCGAAAGCTACGTTAGCTCGACAAAGATCCAAAGTTTGAATCTCAT
Organism: Tropilaelaps mercedesae; assembly: GCA_002081605.1. Classification (NCBI taxonomy): domain Eukaryota; kingdom Metazoa; phylum Arthropoda; class Arachnida; order Mesostigmata; family Laelapidae; genus Tropilaelaps; species Tropilaelaps mercedesae. The sequence goes on along the minus strand of MNPL01014778.1, from coordinate 13,051 downwards.
TTGACCCATTAGCTAGATGTTAGCGAGTTTGCAGGCTATTTTTATCACAGCCATAGTGAAATTGCTCTGTTCTTTATTCAAAAGCAGAGCACTCTATGCTTTGGTATTTGGCAAACAAGGAGGCGTTGTAACGAGCGTTATTCAAAGCCTCTTGTTTGGAGCTGTTCGGAAAAATAAGGTAGTCCAACATGCAGCTATCAGAGAGAAAGTAAATGAGGAGACCAAAGCAAACATCTCGGCCTAAAAGATCCAAGAGAAGTAAATTAATTATTTCAGTTAAAATCCAGCAAAACTTCCTATATATATGATACATTGTTCAGAATGGAAACGAGTTTGACTATATTTCCAAACAGATGTTTCTTCAGTATCTTGCATCAAGCTCTTCGTTATGTCGTTCGCAGCATTTTTTCATAACTGCATTTTCTTTCGGATTTTTGTATAGTCATGTTATAAATTTGACCTTTTACTTCTCGGTTTTGCAATTCGGAAGAGCGTTGTATGTACAAAGAGTCGCCCTATGAATCTCTATTGGCTGAAAGGCATATTGCGATCTCAGCGGCGTCCTCAAAGCAAACCTTCATGCGTCCACCTAAAATTCATGTCGTAGCGGAACTGCGAGCAAACGGGGAGCTTTAATGTCGAACTGACATTAAAGCTCAAAGTTTTCGAATATCTGCGAAGGAAATTTCAAACGCATCGTTTAATGAACGCCGTTCAGATGTTGACTATTTCAGTCCTAGTAAGCGCCCGTAGCAACTTAGAGCAACCGTCGAATCTCATGCATTCCGGTCACACGGTGGTCAACTAGTTCTGCAGATTATTTTCATCGCAACTGAATTACTTTGCGCTTTGTTCAAAAATTCTGCTTTAATGTGTTTTACCACACAAAGGGGCGTCCTAGTGTACCTGGAGTGGTTCTAATGGGTCACTTTGTGCCTAAAGTAATTTCAAAAAAGATCTATACTAAAATGATTTTGCTGGCACATTCTTTCGAGGTGTCTGCATATGTAGTTTGACTCTATACACTTACTGGAGAGATACGCTAAACGGACGTCTAAGTCTCCTGGAGATTCTTCGGCCTTATCTAAAGTAGCTTATCTAAAATAATTTTTCCTTCCTGAAGTTCGATCGATGTAATCGTTATTAGAATAATCATAATTCGGACATGTTCAGTCTGCAATGTTGTCTCACACGCTTTACCGTTTTTTGAAGTCCTTAGCAATGTTTTATTACGTTACAAAACGTAACGTTAGAACGTTTGTGTAGTACTGAGCTACCATATGAGTCATTAAAATATTTTAGGCCTGACGATCAGCCAGCATTTAACATCTATAATAGTGTATTTTGCATTATTTTGTAAGATGGATCTCATAAGGTATCATTAACGAATGGAAAAATAGCTACCTTGCATATAATTTCTTTGGCAGCTCTCTCTCCTGCCTGGATTGCTTCGCTCACATAGCCAAACCACTCCCGAGCGGTTTCTACCCCTGCGAAATGTATTCGACTGATTGGGTCCCGCAAAACACTGTGAAAACATTTTTTAAGCTATAAATACATTTGGTTAAATATGATTAACGTATGCGTTAACTGGAGCGTTTATAACTCTAATCGACCCCCACAAGTGTTGGAAACGCTCGCTTTCTAGCCTAATCGCGGTGACGCTCTCGTTGAAACGTTCATGCATGCGTATAGTATGGTTAATTCACGGGTAAAAATGAAAACTACGTGACGCGTGTACGTGACGAAGTCGACGATTGCCGGGTAGCTGTCGTCGGGTTTGCTGCCAGCGAAGGAGAACGTGATTGGTGAATCCTTTGAACCGATCAACTGCACCGACCCGACGAAGCCGACGTTATTCCAAAATGTCCCGTTTTAGAACGTCTCCAGTTTCCACACGGCGCCCATCGGCATACACTGCTGCCGATGGTTGCGCAGAGCGTCAAGCAAGGGCGTGAAATAGTTACCCGTCGTAAGTGACGGTGCCATTACGACTATCAGCTCCGAACCGCTCGAATTCTGGTTCACACACACGACGCGTCAGTTCAAGCGCATGTAGCGTGTACGAGATACAAGGAAAACGTATCGAAAACACCGTTTTCAGTATAACTACGTTCAACCTGGCAGATGATTCTCTGTAGCATTCGGTTCTAGATATGTACCGGACCGCCATTGACAAAAGCGAGGCAACATATGTCAGCGGCACTGTCCGTACAGATATGTAAAATAAACTAAAGCTGTTCATTCTACTTTTTCAGTTAACCATTTCATACATGGCGAACTTTACTAAAATTAATGAAAATTACCGGGTGACTGAGGGCACCTTTGTATATGTCTAGCTTTTTGCCAGTAAGCTCGACACCTTCCGCCTTGAATGCCGTTTATACGCTGTACTCTTTCAGCTTATTTGGTGTATTACAAAACAGCCAATCAAGATATTTCATGCGGCTCACAAGCCATGTTAGTTCCTGTATGCCAGACAGTCAATTCGCAACATTTTTTCAAATAAAACAGGATACATGCTGCAAGGTGCGTTATGTGTTGAGTTTACCAACGTAACATTGTCACAGGTAGTTCGCATATTTGAAGTGTGTGGCAAGCATACCCACAAAGAGCGTGACTCTTTAACAATCAAAACTTTGAAAATAAAAACGAAGGATAGCGCATTGCTCACCTATTTTAAAGGACGAGTGAAGGATACATAGTCCAGCGATAGGCAAAAGGTTCGAAAACCTCAGTTACCGGGGTGCGCCGGTTAGGCCAGCAAAAGTTAACTTTACAAATACATCGCTTGGTCGTCGTCGCCATTAGGTTGCCAAAAGCGACTTATCGCAGAGCTTCCTTCACCCGTGGCTTCCATGGCTTTCTTCCCCAGAACCTCATATGTTAGGGCATTTCTTCAAATAGCGCCCCACTGCACTTTAGACGCAGGACGCGTCACGCCGCAGCCGAAGTAGGATACTTTATACGACTTGAACTAACGTTGGGAACAGACTCGATATTACCTCAACCAATACGGGCAAACGACTCGGGACGAATTACAGGTGCATTAGCTACCCGTCCCGGTTCATCCTCAACTACAAGGAATCCAATCCTTTCTCGCTCTTCTAGCGGAATTCGGTTAGTTTGTTGCTTGTGTTTCACTGTTGCTTATCTTCGCAAATCGAGCCGACGAAGGCTTGGACGCCGCTGTTGAGTGCCTGCCCAGACATTCGGCCCACAATTCTCTTTGTCGTTGCGTGAAAAGCCTCGGAGTCTACCACCATGCGCTTCAGGGTGCCCCCTTGTCCCAAGTATTAACGCATGCAGCAGGCAGACTGAGCCTTTTTAATGAGTCGCAGATACCCCTGAAACTTTTCGTGTCTAGCTAGTAACTTGATAAGGAAGAAGAATGCTTCTCTGTTTCCTCTCTCCATCGAACCGGCAACCTGCGGAGTGATGTCCCGAGCTGACTTCTCGGGATAATCTCGTGAGAAGGCATCCCATTCAGCTGCTAGCTAGCTAACATTATCTCCCATTCTTTGTCCTTTCTCCTAGAGGTATCCTCCCAAAAGACCTCTTGTTATTTCATTTTAATGTCCTACGAAGGTACTAGCCAGAACTAGCTGTTTAATTGTGACGGCAGTCTTCAAGCACCTCGGTGTCTACGCTATGTACTGTAAAGCTGCAAAAAGGATAGGAATCGACTGTCCCAATTGGAGGGGTACTAGGGTTCTACAATCATCGATTGGGTAATGTCCGACCCGCTCTGGTAAAGGATGCTATCGCTCTTGTCGGCCTCGTCCTCAACGTAATAATGTCCAGCACATGACACAACACTCGTCGCGGATAAGTATCTCATCAAGGGACTTGGCAGAGACTCACCTGAAATTCTTATAATTGTGTGTGCTGGCCTAAATGCAAAACTATGTTGACCCAGTTGCAATCCAACTACAGTACGGTAGCTCACCGGGAATGGCTGACAGATCCTGGCTGCTGGACCCTCAGCCCGAGCAGCTTCCCGACTAGGCGCGTATCAGAGCCAAGTTCTCCGAATTTTCCGGCTAGTCTTAGCACAAGAAGGAACCGCTTCCGCAGCGTTTCAACTACGTCAACATCTCATCGATATTGTTTTTTTAGTCGTCGTCCTAGCTCTCATGAAACACCGTAACCGACCGTGAATCAATGGTTTGTGCGAATTCGTCAGAAGAGCACATAAGTACGTGCACCCAGCGGCATAGGACATTTTGCGGCATTCTTCAGGACCCCTTACCGTAAAATATTCACATCTGGGCGGTGGAAATGCTTTGCTCATCAAAAATCTTTTTCCAGCAAGAAACGGAACGCTATGCTCACAATGGCTCAGTAACACGTCTCTATGCCTGAAAAACTCGTCCACACAAATATACTACTTCTCGGAAAGGTGCCTTCAATTTCAGAAGGGTAGACTCGCGATCTCAAAAATCAACTTCAAACACAGGACATAATCGGAAGCACTGAGTTCTAATAAGGAGGTAGGCCCTGACCAAATCAGAAATTGACATCCTAAGGAGTCACGTCTGCATACAAGATCCCTTCGCCAGCTGTGACTCCAGGCCATTCTTCCCAAAAGGAGAAACAAACCTCATGCAGTCGTAGTGGCGAAGCAGTGGCAAGAAAAACGCACAAGTTGTCGTTATCTCTGTTGACAAGAAAGCATTGTTAATTTGGCTGATTTAATGAGGCTACAGAACTGATTCCAAGGAAATAGCATGAATTTCGACGTCGCCGTTCAACTATGACAACGTGCTCGCAATTTCTAGCCGTTAGCAAGCGGGCGCCGGCAAAGCCTTTGCAACCATCATCCGCAGTGTTCGTAGATTCCAAAGCGTGTTGAACTATGTAATAGGTAGTTAGATCCACGTATAGATCATCTTTCTTAACCTTGGAACGTGGCAACACTGGGCCGACCTGATGTACTTTGTCTTACAGGGTTCGTTAATGAGTTCCGCAAAAGTGATTCGATCCAGACGAGTGGTATTGTATGCATTCCATGTCTCCTTCGTAGGGATTTACTCGTCGATTTGATCTACCAGATTGAAGAAATTGGTGACGTTCCGTTGAATTGCAGGGTCAGGAAACGCTGGCATATTGCCGTTTGTCTATTCCATATTCTCGTCTTGTACAACATACAATAGCGAATACGAGTATTCTCATAGAATCAACGTCATAGAAAAGCTTGTACACACAAGCGTCGTAAATACGGTAATAACACAAGCTGGGCTGGTACTGGACAATCTGTGCCCGTTGATTCTTGAATTACACTCAATTAGCCGGAGCGGCCAAGTGACAAATCTAAACTGCGTAACATCTGGAAAGGTTTTGCCTTTGTCCTTATAGATCGACTTTGTCGTTTATTTGCTTCATATTTGGCTTGGAATAATGTTTTTGCACAGCGGAATATTTTCACTTAATGCTAGTGCAAGCGTGCGTGTGTACCACACCTGCAGCCTTCACGAACCCTGATCTATTTTTTTAAAGCTAACCATCAGT
>MNPL01014774.1:0-10493 GCA_002081605.1 Tropilaelaps mercedesae | reverse complement strand
CGTTCCGGACTGTTCCTAATCGCCCCCTGTTCCTTTTTTCCCTTAACACTTCTTTAATTTCGCCCAGCTTGTAGACTACCTTGGATGCATGTAAGTGACTTGAACTAGAAAGAGAGCGAAGAAACACAGTCGTTCAGTAAGAGACGGTGGTAATCGGGCAGAACAATGTTAACTGGCGCCAGCCTCTCTGAAGACCTTCCGCTTTTTTCTCCCTTTCTATTGGGGATGGCCTAAGAGCGGCTGGCACTCCCACGGCTGAATACTCTGTTACTATTCTCTGTCCCATTGCATTGCTTACGGTGATAGACGAACAGGAAAGACGAACGTATACGCCAACGAGTAACCGAAAACGGCCAAAATAAGAAAGAAGGTCATTAGAACCTGAGGGGCCTAAAAAGATTACCCTGTATGGCACCTGCGTTATAGTAATCGTTGCTTTGTTCTACCCTTTTAGTCCCATATTGTTCGAAGGCCATTCTTATCGATATTCCGACGGCTTACACTGATCTGGTCTTTTCTAAGAACCGTTCTACTGGTTTTTATGAAAAAATTTATAAGTTCCTTCTAATACTTAACACTAATTCATTTAGGTATGTATATTACTGATATACTCATCAAAACCTCGGATTCCGTCCGTCTCCTGTGACATTGGGCCATTGATGACGCGCATGAAGATAATTGATTTTCTTGAGTATTATTGCTTTGTATAAAGTTTCTAGCAAATTGAATTAAAGTCCAAATATGTATATTCAGGATAGATGAAAAGCAACTTACAATTACTTGTATTTTAGAAGTATTTAAAGAAACGATTAATTTCGATATGCCCATATCGTCGAAATAAAAATGTTTAAAGAGAATTCAACAAAAGAAACTAAACTTGTAAGATATTTTACAATTAAATAAAAACAAATGTTTTCGAACGTACCGTGCTGCAGGGCACTTTGACTACTCTTTGAGAACAAAAAATATAGCTTTTCGAATATGATTTTTATATAATGAACACAACTTCCTTGGAATGTTTGTGTACACTCTTTAGCAGAAGTCAAGACTATAAAGCTTGGTCAAAGTAAGCTACGACTCTAAATGTTATGCGTTGAAGTGAACCCAAGATAGACTTTTGCTTGCACAAATACATTTGGACAAACTTTCGTATGACTGCATTCCGATCATATATTTTAGGTTTCTTTCCCAATACCGAGAGTATTATTATTGCAGTTACTGGTATTATTGTGAACACTGTGGAGAACGGCCGATATGACGACGACAAACAAAACGCGTATAGACAGACTCAACAGTGGTCACGATTGAGCCTCGAAATACTCCGATATATTATTGCGTTATCGATTGGTGAATGATAGCGAGAGAACAGAATAGAATCAATGTATCCCTTAGGATTCGCCGGTCATCGCCTCTGTTCAAAAGAAAATCTGCTTTGTAGGCTGCAGCCCTGCAAGACAACAGCTGCTGGTACATTGAAAGCAATAGTTAAAGGACTAATCTGAATGAGCCGAAATAGTGAAGGCTAGGGATAAACGCCATTAAACTAGGTCCAAGTAAGGCTCCAACCATGCTTTTCGTTATCTCGCCAAACACTCGCTAGCCTAAGTCCATCTAATTGACACTTCAGTGTAGACGATTCTTTCTTGATAATGAAATTTTGTCGCGCCTGAAAGCGTAAATCTTAAATAATGTTAACATTGATGTAGAAACGTGTCGCTTGTGACGATGCCGTGAACAGCCCAGCTGCTGCAGTGCTCGTGAAGAATTTTTTACAATTAGATCAACTTCTTAGAAAAATGGTGTTGCTTATTGTTGAACAGCAAAACATAAATGCTAATTATTGTAGAAGCTTAAGGACGTTCTGTGCATGTGTATCTAATATGTTTATGGCCTGCAGCAAAAAAACTTATCGAGATGAGTTGACGCTTAGCATTTAAAACCGACCAACCTTTGTAATGCGCATAGTGACAGCTTCGATTTGCAATTTGAACGATAATGGAAATGTCAACTCTTGAAAAAGACGAGCAGACTCTCTAGCAAATCGGAGAGTTTTGATATCAGAAACTTTTACCAAACGCCCTATTATAAGAGGGCAGACGTGATACGAAGCCACCGGTAAAAGTGTGATATGAGAATGCACTGCTCACCATTGTGGTCAAATGCGACCCAGCGGATGGGGTCGACAGCACCTGCTACGCACGAGGCTGTTGCGTCAGTAGAGGCAGTACGCACACTGTGTAAATGAAACGCGTACACCACTGAGCAGTCGCTCCCTGAATTCTGATGATGCTATGTTTAATTTTTTGTTGCATATGAACGCCCACGACACCAGACGCGACCCAGAGGTGTACGCGCAAACCAGCTGTCGTAAGCATCGCTTGGAAACGTGCGTTTGAAAGTAAATAGATGAATAAATGGCCACTTTCCACTCAGTAATGGTTCGAGCGCTATTTTGTAAGCAATTTTTCTGACTTGTTGTCACAGAAACCATGTCACGAAACCACGTCAGAAAAGATAGACTGGTGTCATCTTTCGGCATGTCTGAAATTTTGCATTTTGAAATAACGCTGTGTTGCCAAAGCTACAACTTCACACACTAGCTTAAAATATGTCATATAAGATTTGATAGTAAGTGTGGATATCTGATCATCGGTCGTAAGCTTCGTGGCATCTTAAAAAAAAAAAACATTTTTTTCGTGCTGTTGCTTCTTTATTTGATATTAGCAGTGAGCAACGGCATATTGTTGACCCTGTTATAAGTAGACAAATTGATGAGCCGTTTTGAGACCTCGTTGAGCAGCCGAGTTTGAGCTTTTGGCACCGTGTCTATGACAACTGCGCTCTAGGTACTACGAATCCAGGTCGAAGAAAACAAATTACCTAAAACCTCTAAATGAATGATCTGCAAAAAAGGAGACATTTCTCTTCTTTTTAACATCTCATTACCAGTGCCGTAACTTCAGGAAACGACAAAAGCGTCTTACACCAAAACTACACCAAAGCACTTTCTCTCGTCTACAACGCTGACAAATTTCGAAGTCTTATCCCAATATTTACCATGCTGACTTTAAAGCAACCTTTATTCATCTTTTGTGCTTAGAGGAGCATGAAGCATGGATAAGCTTTTTTGCTTTTGTAACGGTAGTTCTAGCAATCGTTGTCCACCAAGCTCCTTCCAGGTCCTGCTCCAACAAGTTGATAACGGTGGCGTGATTAATCTACACTTAGCCGTTCGAGTTTATGGCCTCAGATGCGCCAGATAAGCTGTTAAGCCTCCAAGCTAGTCTCCTTTTAGCGGCAGTTCGTGGAAGATTATAGGTAGCACGTTTAGATTATTCTCAACGTTACCTCACGCCATGACTCGGTCAACAGCTTTGCGTCAACGGCAAACCAAATTCCTGGGAAAACTACCGGCATCTCGAGAGCGGGATGCCGAGTCGCGAAGGTTGTTTCGAGGGGGACAGCTATTACGGTGTTTGTAAACATTATTTTGCAAGAATAATTTCGGATAGAGCGGGGAGTGCTGTATCTTCCTAAGAATGTATGATATACATTCTTTTTTAGTATTTAAGAAAGAAATGCACATTTATAAGCTTAAATATGCTTGTCATTTCCATTTATTAATTAAACCTTTTCCGCAACTGAGACGTTGCTATTTCCGCCTAGCGGCGGACACTGCCAAATCCCCGCAACAGAAGACAAACAGGGCGTTCCTTTTCCGTTAATGGCTAACCGCAAACTGCGGTGATGGAGGCTGGGGACCTTAGGAAGTACCGACATCTGGAAACGAGAGGTGCAGTCTTCAGCGAGACGGTTACACATCCAAAGAAGCTCAAGGCCTATAGCGGTGCTATGCATGAAACTTAAAGGCGAAATTTCTGTTTTATCTTTATTGTTCTCTATTATCTTTTACTGTCGTGCAGAGAAGGAAAAATACTCGTGTTGTGGTCGGAGTAGAGGTGGCAGATCCAACTAAGCAGACCTAGAAAAGTAGCTGTGTTGTGGATTGGAATAATGTCAACGGTAAGCAATATAGCAGCTATTTATGCTTGGTATGTGTCCACATATTATCACACTTATTTTTTCTACATTTTCTATATGCTTGATATCTCCTACAGAAACATATGGCAAAGAGTCATTTGCCATATGACCTATTGTCAGTATTATTTTTAGACCAAATCGTCTAAATATTGCTGTGCTGTTCTAAATTATTAACAAAACATTTACATAATTATCACAAATAATCTATTGAGTAATGGTATGAGCATATCAATTCCCCATAAAACAACGCGCAGCGCAGGAAAGGTACATCCACTACACACTGCGGTCGCATTTATATTGTAGAACAGCCTTTTAGCTTTATACGTTAAAAGATCTCTCTTGTTTAAAGCAAAGGACTACTTCATGAATACCGACCATGCTTTAGCTTGAGATAGGGCTTGAGATAAGACTGTAGTATCTTACTATGACAATTGCCAGCATTGTAGTTACTTAGCCAATCCGATCATAAAGACGATTTTTATACACAATCGAAATTACATCGAATGTGTTTGCTTACTTCACTACCACCTATTTACAAATTGTCCAGTAGCTGCATGGACAATAACACACATGACATCGGCAATAAACTTACTACAGAATATACTTTTCTTTCTTTAAAGATTCGCATAAACTTTGGTGCATGGCTTGCCTTGACTATCCGATACGCAAAATTTTGTATTGCGGATTTACAGGGCCCACATACGCTTTAGGAATCCAACACGTTTGTCTGACTATTCGAAACAGCTTTGTAAGCCGGACACGGCTGATCAAATTACGAAAGGGGCATATTTGTTGCAAACAAAAAACTGATTTCTACTATGACGATGTAACATTGTCATAGCGTCTTAGAGAAAAAAAATACGGATTGGAAAAACTGACAAAGGTTAAAACGTAACGATAGTTATCAAGCGATAGCGTACAAATAAGACACAGATTTTCATTATAAACATGAAAATGAAACTGAGTTCAAGAAAGAATAGAACTATGTTTTAAAATCAACTCGTGTATCGTATAGGGGCAGGGTTCCTTTCGACGTTAATTCAGGGCAGTACACACTTATTTGTTCTAGCTCGCGTTAGTGTGAGCACGTATTTGACGCAAATGTACTTTTGTGGTTTGAGTATTTTAAGAAATGTAGCGCTGCAGATAAGTCTTCTATCTATAGGGATTATTTGAGTCTTATAGTTTCAGCAGACTATTGATACGTGAGCTGCTGGCCTCATAAAAAAAAAAAATCTTGAAAGAACCAGACTTCAAAAACCCGAATTGTACACAAAGAAACAGTCTAAAAGTTTTGTAAAAATCCAAATTGCATCTAATTTATAGAACAAATTCCATAGTTTAAGGTGCTAAATTGAGTTCATATAGCGGATGAAATAATTGATTTCATCTGTAGGTAAACCAATTTGTCATGTTCTACTGAACTTCTAGGCAGCACTATTTTACATTAGGAGATCTCCGCGTTTCAAGCTATTTTATACAGCGGGATGAGCAACAACAGTTTATGGGCTACTGTTTAGTTTATGGGTTTCAACAATTTGTCAAGCCATGCCAGGTCGCACGTGCTCCAACGTCCCGTATATCATCCGCAGGCGAATTCTTAAGTTTATCGGTACTAAATCAACTTTTCGGAGACGCTCCCCGTCTTAGATTAAAAATCACCATTGCGCAACTTCGAGTATGCGAAGTTAACAACGTGAACCATTTGGTAAGCATGTGTCGCTAGCGGGATTAAAAGTCCGCTGTGGTTACTGCCTGGCAACCAGCCACATTGTACTGTCATATATTGGGTGGACCCTTGGCCTCAGCATATGAGAAAAGCTATTTTCCAAACAATTGTAACATTTCTATAGTCAGTCAATTTCAATCAGTCTGAGTGACCAACTAAGACTTCTCTACTACGCCGTCTTTGCGGCGGACGTGACCCACAAATGTGAACAGCGTATAAGGTTCAGGGAGGCTACCGTAAAATTCGCAAAGATGAAGGTGTGGTTTCACCTCGTAAGCCTGTAATCTTCCATATAGACGTGAAAGTGCCCGATGAATCATACGAGCTTCTCCGCATTTTTTTAGTAAATTGCCATTCGATTCGATTTTTACTGAAACACTTTCCTCGAATGAAGGGTGTACATTAAAATCTTACTGCAATAACCTGTCCTGAGAAAACGTGCCAGCCAAACTATCCGGAGATTTTTTCCAAATTCTACCTCTGTGTTCCTTTTCAGTTACACCATCGGCTAGGGCTTCCATTCGGGCTTTAGTTTTGCGTTGTGATGAATACGGCTTGCGATGCGCTCACGCATTACCACAGCTCTGTTGGATCAAATCCAGCAGTGGCGTTAAGTCTGGATTGGACTAAAAAGAAGAGCTCTGAAATTGACCCTCAGGGTTTCAAACAAGCGGACTATAACGTTATTCCACGTTTGCTGTTATGCACATGCAAGTTCGGACACCTTGAGCCGTCTGTTCCTAAAGGTAGACATAAGCAGCTATGTTAACCCTTAGATCGCATGGATGCCAGGGGTAGACGGATTAAAACGACTGCGCAACGGACTGAAAGTGAAATGGGATAGGAGTACGGCCATCGTTTCGGTTTTTCTCTGCAAGGGCAAAGCTGAGAGTCTAGCCTACTAGCTGAGAGTGGTCACTCAATATTCACCGACGCAGACCTGTGTTTTATATGTACAGAAAAGCTTGGAGTCATCGTTCCGTTTACAAATCTAGAAGCAGGAGCAGCCTAGCAAATCAACAGCTAGTTCGTTTATAGGCAGAGTGTCTATACGCGAGCAGGCCGTTGAAAATTGTTGTTGCAATGAAAATATTGGAGCGTATCGCTTGCAAGAGCATTCTGACAAATACCGATAGCCAAGGCTCGCGTCCCGGAGAGGCGATTTACTATTGAAAAAATCAAGGTTAAACTTGTTCAGAGATCTTGAAACACGTCTGTATAACTCGCTAAATATTTTACGAACAAGCGGGGTGTTATAGTGGCCAAGTGTACCCTGCTGTGTAATCGAAAAACGAAGACCTTTGCTTTGAAATACACCTCGAACCATTTGACAACGTCGGAGTCGCACGTTGATCTTATTACCATATATTCAAGCATCCTCTGGAGCCTGCAAACAAAAAAGTCGCTGAGCTGGTACAAAAGACTCAAAATATATTTTTAGAAGGGGTTGAATTAAATGTGACCTACCCCTTCATGACCTTAAGACGCCAAATATTAATGAACGATTAAAGACCATCGATATTAAATGCCTAAAAAAGCTTGTAAAAAAGCAAACAAATATTTCAATAGAGTTTTTATCGATTGGGCTTTATATTTTGCCTCAAAGTTACCGCAAAAACGAAACGGATGAATTAGTTGCATAATATTTGTACAGTATTAAATATTCTACATAGAAACAACGAGGTACACACTTTACAATAATTCAATAATGATAATGTGTAGTCACAGTGCGCATGGTTTGCCACCATATTCAAATTTGAGTTTTTGTGGTAGAAAGATGAAGAAACGCTGATGCGTTCCCATGGAGTCGCAGATCAGGTTAACGCATGAATGTTTTGTCAAAAATAGTTTTGGGTCTACATAGTATTCCAATGGATGTAAGAGCAAAGTTGTCAATAACGTGAGATCACCAAAATAGAATACGGATATCGTAATTTTTAATTGGAAAGTGTATATACGGTACTTCATTATAAGAAAACTATGAACAGTTCTGACACCAAACAAATTTAATACAGTATAGTTACAATAAATACGCTTTGTTTGTATAAGTTCTACGAGCAACAGAACTACTTGTTACCATGCTATTTAAACATGCTGTAAATTCATTATAACTAAAAACTGTCGTACCGAAGCAAGGCTCACCGCTAGCGGGAAGGTGTATGCGCATAAACCTTGTATGAATTGTACGTGAAGAAGAAAACAGGTGTGCCGGAAAGACCCAGATCATCACATATTAAAAACTTTATTCCCTCGAGAGTGAATTCCACAAACCAAGCCTGAATCTATGAGCGATTACACACCACTGATCCTGAATGCCTGAAGGAACTGTAAAAGAGTTTCTAGCGACCAGCAAAGACCTAAGCATATTGCCAATCTGTTTCGTTTAGTTACTTCTCTGAGCTTTGATTGACGTACTATTCGTTATGTATCTAATATGTATATAATATAGTCTTATGTAATGTTTGCATACCCCCAAACCTGCAGAAACGGCAGCCGGTCTGGGGAGGTTTGCTAATGGTTTGGTGCAAAGCATTCAGAACCGATTCATTACTTCTAATCAGCACCGTATAGCATGCGTAGCATGTTATAGCCGGCCGAATCATATCTACCGGCAAATAATTTGAGTCGGGTAACAATTCAGTAAAGGATTGTGATACATTTTACCTTAGAAATTTTTAAGTGTTGTTATCCAAGGATTCTCTATAAAGTCTACTGTGAATTAGCTATCGTGATTTTGCGAAGTAAAAAAAGCTTGCATGTAACTTCCAAAATTTTTTTTCCTGAAAAATATATATTGCAAAAACTAAGCGAAACATATGACTCATATGTATTGGCTCGTGTGCGAACAAATGCCTATTTGTATTCGTATAATGTGGTTATTATCCTCGCGATATTAAAATACGCTCCTTTCCTTCAATGACAGGTGATTGTACTTGCGGTAGTGGTAACTTGGGCAGTTCAATAGCTTTACTATAAAGCGTGAGACACGCACTCGTTGGAACAACATTGGTGATATTTCACCTATTCGACTAATTCCAAACCACTGACTTCAACCGGCCAATTCAAAAAAGGATACGATTTTTTATCGTTTAGCAACAACCTATTGATGCTATCTAAGGGTGCCGCATTGGTTTCCATAATCGGAGCTTCAAGCTAATGTTACCTGATGTCACACAATTCCGGAAGATGCTTTGTGAGAAAATCAACGTCAGAGGCAACATCTCTGCTCCAAAAAAAAAACTCTTTAATCAAGTGCCATAAATAATTAACAGCAAGCAGCAGAATGTAATTTTATCTCTACTCTGCCAGAACTACAGGTAGTATAACAAAGAAAGAGATTATGCGTCTCTAAGACGTGTTGTGGACCCTATCCAGGTTTTGTTGACGCATGCGTGTGCATCAACAGGAAAGTGGAATCCTTTTGTGGTCAAAAAGTCGTATGCTTCTTAATCTCGTTTTCACATTTCGAAGGTCATATCTATCGCGTGGACGATACATCTCTCTCCGTTTACTTAGATCGTAATGCCCAATAGAAGAGCGGATAGCTGGACACATACATTAGAGGGCGAGTAGCTGCGGGCAATGCGACCTTGTTTATTGTTATCTTGCGCATACGTAGCAGCCCGCCAAAAGCGAGGAAGCATCCTAAGACGCTTGTTGGTCTGTCTGAAGGTGATCGATGTATACCAAGACGAGCCGGAAAGGTACGCAAGTATCTATACAGATCTACAGTGAAGCCATTTCCGCCGGCTTTGCCTCCTTTAAGAAGTGGCAAAGCGAATGATGACAGCTGAAATATGATTAGCTTCAAGACTGGTTTAAGACGAGTAGCGCCGGAAAGTTCGATGGAAGTTCGAGGTCGACAGCAAAATAGAAGTGGTCGAGATGCATATCTAATGTTAGACGGACACTAAAAGACGATGAGTAATTTTTTTAATGTAGTATTCTTCGTTAAATAACATAACCATATCTGAATCATTGTTTGAATCGAGGGCCACGGTTCGTATGAGCTATTCCTAAATGATCCTATTGTGCAAAATAAAACAGCCCATACGAAGGGGCTCTAAAATCTTGAACTTTCGATGAATGAAACTATCTGAGTACTACTTGTTTTGGTCAGATCTACCTAAAATACATTCTGCGATATTAAAGGCGGGTGTCATTGAAATAGGTATTAAGTTGTCTAATTATCGTGTTGTAAAGTTCCGGGTTCATAAAGAAAAACTACAAAAAAGAATGTATTAAAGAACAGCTATCCTCATAAGCTGCTTTACTCTACCTCTAATTGTTCCTAAAACACAGTTCACTCTTTTATCCAAGCAGACCCATTATAATGCGATCAGGCATATAGTTAATAAACACGTTATAAATGCTTTCAACGGTTTAGAAATCTCAAGCGAAAACGGACCAACAACGGTGTGCTTCAATAATACTTCGCAAACCATTTGCCTATACATCTAAACCTAGATCTAAATTGTATCCATTCTACTGGGTTAGTGCAACGAGGAATTGAATATTAAGTGTAAAGTGTTATGAGTCTTTCAAATGAAGGGCTAGACTATTATGAGGTCGTTGCCTACCTCGAGATCGGAGTTTACGATAATAGCGAGTGTCTTAGTTAGACCTTAGAATAGCTAATATAGTACACTAGAGATGCAAACGGCTGGGATTATCCGATGCTTAAGTTCTCCCATATATATATATATATATATATATATATATA
>MNPL01014769.1:1266-28655 GCA_002081605.1 Tropilaelaps mercedesae | reverse complement strand
ATATATATATATATATATATATATGTAAATATATATATACACAATCTAATATTTTTCAAGGTTGACCATCAGCCAATATTTAACATCTACAGTAGCGCTTTTTGCATTTCTTGGTACGACAGATCGCCCCATAAGTGTAAATTTGCAACGGCAGAAGTTGAACCTGCGCACCCACCTACGTGTCTCCACTGGTCGCAAGGCGCAGACGAATGCACCAAGCCACCGAACTCAACATATATATATGGAGTGCAAACGAATTTATCCTATTTTACTAGAATGCCCACAAAAACGGCCAGGATCGATCTTGTATGATTGTGATGTCTTCGACAATCAAACGCTTGGATCTGACGACCCAAGAAGCTCTTCGGTGGCATGCCCATCTGCACGTTTGCTTGCTTATTTGCGGCGGTAATTTCTTCGATCTGCTGTGTTCAGAACCACGGTTTTCCTATTGACGATTTGATGCCAGTGTACCAAGTGCTGCTGTTACTTCTCCTGTACTGTGGGCTCCTAAGGAGTGACGGCTACAAAATGGTCATTCGCACAACTAAGATTGTTCAAAACTATAACTTGACTTTAAGGCAGTTTTCGAAGTAGGCATCGAAGGGGTTCGATTAGCGTTGTTTTCGGACAGTTTGATTTGCTACCTATAGATAATATTTGGGTTTAGCATTCAGAAGTTCTTGCTTTCAAGGTGGTGAAAGCCTCAATTCCCCTAACATAGCATTACCAGTCACCCTAGTGTCAAAAAGTCTGACTGCTAAACAACAATATCTGAGAGACCATTCGTGTTCAAAGACTTCAACCGTCACATTCCTGCCCATCGCTTGCCTGCAATGTGCGGTTTACGCTTTCGTCAAATTCGTTTAATTTTCCTCATTTAAGGGAAAAAATTAGAGAACATATATTGTGAATAATTGTCTTGGCTGATAGTCCCGTATAAAACAATGAATTAAATGACAAGTTCGAGCATTATTAAATCTTGTTGCAACCTACATAAATACTGTGTAGGAGTTACTTCGAGTACTTGGGCCATATGAATTCTGCTACTTTTCTGATGGACAGCGATTGTACTTCAACATACTCTTGTATAATCGTATTTACCGCAGGGATAGGATATATGATTTTGACACGTGAAGACTTCCGCTTTTCGCTTCGAATATATATTTATGGTTTATCAAAATAGTATCACGTGTCAGTTATCCGCACTTACAGTCATAACAAAATGCATATTTTCACAAAATGTACGCCATCAATAGAATTACCTACCTACCTCTTAAATAGTGAACCCAGCTGCTCAGGCTTGCTCTGACATTTCTCCAGTTCAGCCAGAAACACGTCACGATGCCATTCGTACATTGGTTTGATATTGCCAAAGACGAATCGATCTTTGCCGTTCCTGAGGTCGTCGGGCAACGGAATCGACCCGATACGAATGGCGGCCATGTATCCCAAAACAACGAGGCCCAGGTCTCTGACATAGTCTTTCTCCGTCTCAACGAGCTCCGTTAGCACCGCTGCCCTTTTACGCAAGTTGTCTTCAGCTTCCTTTTGCTCTTCGACTAGCTGTTTGAGATGGTCACCCGTCGGTTCGTCTATTCTGAGCTGACACATCGTGTAGGAACGATCAAAAACGGCTGTTTGTATAACTTAATATCCGGTATGGTCACTACGTGTTGGAAATTCATATAACCTGGTCAAAAGTTTTTAGAATTACTCAGAGGTATTTGAGTAAAAACACATATGGATGGAAAATTTTCATTTACCGCTGCGGCAGTCATGGTGTGTTCTATAAGGGCTTCACTAGCTGGCATGCAGAACACTTCGAACAGCACCACAGGATGGGATCACGCCCACTTAATCAGATCTGATGGTCCGTCACTCTGGCAGGCAGCATAGTTCGTCGCGCTATATTTTAAGTGAATTAGCGCTTTAGTTTCAACAAAAATTCAAGAATAATTGGGTTTAAATTCAAGTTACCTATACTGCTTTGACAAATCAACACGTAAATTACAGAAATATAGTCGAGCTTTCAAATGGTTCATCAGAGTTTAAATAACCTTTGACAGCTTTGAAAAATAAGCTTTGCCTTGAGCTGGACACCACGTCGTAATGGGTAGTTTACTTGGGAGTACACCAGGCGTTACCGCCGTCGCAAGAACCTAAGCGTAACGTGCGTGCGAATGGCCCAGTTGAGATATATATATATATATATATATATATATATATATACGGATTTGAAATAGGAAATGTTTGCTGACTCACTCTTGCCATCGTTTACAATTACGTACCGATTCAACCGACCAAACCACTAAGCTAATCCGGTTGTATGTTGTATGCTAACCCTTAACAATGTAATCCGAAAATTCTTTGGACCAATACGTTCTGTCACTCCAAGAGAAGTGTACCGCGAGATCTGTAGTATCATTTATCCTGTCGCGAAGCCCATGCAGCTACATGCTCTACCAGCATCTTAGAGAGCAAACTTTCAACGCATATCTAGTGCGTTCGTCCCGTGAGTGTATCCAGTGGCGCTGTAAGGGACCATGAGCAATGAGATGACGAAAATAGCGTTGCGTTTCTCGTTACGTTGAGTGTTGTTTCATGACCATTTTAAACTATGCCTCGACATCCGCGTGAAGCCAAAAGATACCGAAATGTTTTATGAACGCAATAACTTTCGATGTAATGCAAGCCATTATGAGAGCCTAGCGCACTTCACAGCACATGACCCATTCTTGTCGAGTATTCCCTCAACTTAAAAATTACAAAGCTCACTGACAAACGTGCAAAAGAGACTAAATGGTGAAAGATATCATATTCATATGACAATTTGAAACTAATTGAAATCAAGGGCTAGTGTAGTTTTACCGATATATAAAACGCGAAAGAGATTCTACGTTCGTTCTTAGAATCGCAGCAGCCGGGAGGAAGCCCTTAAGGCATTGAGTCATCGATCACTATAGACTGATTCTTCTTTCGAATGTAATAAAATTTCGATGTCAAATAGGTCATATCCGTTGAGGTACTAAACGGGTAAATTTATTTATCGGAAAACGAGCCACCCTAGGTTCAAGCATCCGAGCAACGAATCACAAGTTGCACGAAAGTATCTGGAAATGTGATAATGCCTATTTACTACAACTGCAGCTAAATCTAAACCGGTGAAGACGAGCATGCAATAGATAGGGTTATGCACTACTACGCCATAATGTGCGCCTTGCATACACTCAAGACTTAACGAAACGTTAAACCAACCTTTTAAGCAGTGAACAGAAAAAGGAGCCAGTCCTACTTACCAGTCTATCCCTGCTGGGTGTGTACCATTTTTGTTTCACGCTTGATGACTCAACAGGCTACATCTTGCCCAAGTACTGAGACAAGATATGCATAAAGCTTAGCACCAGCAACGTATTAGGCGGTTCTACAACTACAATAAAAAGTATCCTCGGCATGAGAGCCCACAGTTGTTTGGCACGCCGAACACAAGAAACGGTTACCGCCTATCGCTCGTAATGGCCAATGTTAAGTTTAATATACATATATCGTCAGTGTTTGTGTGTTTCAATTTTGCACTCGGTACGGTCAAGTAACGCTCGAGATTGATATTGTAGCGGTGATCAAACAATAAAGCTAATCGAACATTCAGGTGAATTTAGCCGGTGTCCATCTGCACTTGTATGTCCACTCGAGTGCCATACAGCTAATACAGTTGGCCGTTGGCTCGGGACATTCACAAAGTCTCATAGAACAAAGGACGTAGAGACAAATGGGTGTACATGCAGATGGTATGACGCATTAACTCTAGCGTGGTAAGTCCTGTAATCCAAATAATTCGCAGACCCTTCAACGCAATCAGTCCGAGCAGCCGCCGCACGGTAACACGATAAATTGAGCTAAATCTAAAATATAAATAAAGATAAATTGATAATTAAATTGAAACCATAAATTTAGATCAGATGGGCACCGTGGCTCAAATAGAAATTAGACAGCAGTTCTTTGTAGACCGATTCTATTTGCGCAGTCAATATAACCAATTTTTAACTTGTTCATGATATGCTTAGGCATATTACCGCCATAGCGTCATATTTTCCTATTACACGAACGCATTCATTCATGAATTTAATTTTTCGCGGAAAAAAGATGCTTAATTTCTCTGCCAAGTTTTCAGATGCAAAATCCATTTTACCGCCGATTTACAAGTTTTACTAGGCTAATTCATGACAATTAAGTACGGACTATTAATCAAATTATTTGGACCATCTTCCTCCAGCCGAAATTAGGCCGAAATTGAGGATTACATCGATTCACTTCAGAATGCATTTAGCAATTTTGCGTTTTTTGCACGGGAAAAATTAATTATCATTTTATTCCATTTATTGTCCACTAATGACAACTGCGACACAGTAAAGCTTGGGAAACTTTAGTTCCTAGAAAAAGCATGATGAACACGTATGCATGATAGGGTATCGTATACATATTGTGTTTTTCAAAACGATTTATTATGTTTCAAACATAAATTACGAATAAATTAAGATAATTAGTAGCTACGCTCCAGTTTTAATTTACTTTGAACCACACAACTTGAAGCTTCTCACTGGTGCTCCATGGATAATGGAGCCGCGTTTACATGTCGCTCTCTGCAAAATCAGTATTTAGGGCTTATGATAATAGAAGAAAACTCCCACTTTGCGAAATAAAAGTGACTATTGCATTTTTTACTTGCCGGACGCAAGCTATCCACGTAGATTTAGCACAAACGACGCGTTTCCGGCGTGCCGCATCTCATTCATGGTGTGCCAGTGTGATTATCAATGAATACTTCTGATTGCTATAAAAACATGTTTTCTACTTGGTAATTGCACGCTTATAATCTCAATGGGACAGCACGCATAAATGCCCAGATCTTCTCATTTTGATTAGCGTTTCGAGCATTTTGCAAGTGTCGCTTGCCATAAACTTGAACATCTGGTTCTGCTTTCACCCAAACATTCCGACTGTTCATAATTAAGGCCTAGAAGAATAATTTAAGTTTTTTACCCAAGCTAAACTAGAATTTTTCTAGTTGTATCAATTACATGCTAGACTTAGACCAGCGTAACGGTGAATAAACAAATATGTTCGTCCTGTAACTAGTTCGAGTTACTGCGACAATATACGATGTGTCATATACACAATCGTTGCATAATACATGATAAACAGAGGAAGTTCATAAAGTGTTACCTTCTTAGGCATCTGTTTAGCATTGGCAACCACATTGTAGTATAACAAAATTTTATATTAGGAGATATCGACGATATTTTATTTTAACAACCTCATCGTTTCATACTTGAAGATCGGGTCACAAACAACAATTCGTACGAATCATCGTGAGACCGGCTCAGATGAAAGCTCATCAATTCAAAATTTGATCGCCAATTTAATGGGCTAGAGCAACTTTTACCAACAAAAAAGGCGAGCGTTTCGTATAGTATTGTGATACGAAGCCTTCCGCCAATCGACGATTTGCGCGGCATATTTTCAATAATAATTTTAACCATATATAGTGTTATATATACTTGGAGAAATGAATGCAGAATTTTCAATAGTCCTGGTAGTAACATAACTTTTTAAAAAAGTTTCAACACAACTGCTTCAATTCAATATATTAACGAAACTGCAATTTTTAAAGTACCAAAAAATGAAAAGCAAACTAAATTTACGGCTGGAGAATATAAGACAATACACGCAAATTCCCAGATATGATTATTTGAATCAAATAATATATATTACTGAGATTTCTTATAGTTACTACTATTGTCAAATATAGCTCTAAACTGTGAAAAATTTTCGAAAACCTAGTTGACTGCGGGAAACTAAATAAGATCGGAAAAAATCCTATTAGCATGCATTTTCTTGTTAATTAATGGATCCTGATTATAATGATGTTAATATGTATTGGTTTGATCCTACTCATTTTCTCCTAGAAGGTAATTAGTGTAGGTTCTACATACATTTGTTCCAGTAGTAATTTCCAGCGTTTCGGCAAAAAGTGGCACTCTTGAGGAATAATTTTTTAAAAACTATAAAATTCGTTGTTTTATCACCATCTTTGCCGTGTCGCGCTCACGATCAAATGCTTTGTTAGTACACAAACAGAGAATTGCGGCATTGATAGATTGCGTACCGAAGTGGTGGTTGCAAACGCGCATATTCAAATAAAGACCTATTTGCTATCAGTAGGCTTTGTTACGTTCAAGCCTCCACCTAATTTAACGAACCTGTCTTGGCGCCTGAAATACAATGGAATTCTGCGAAACCTAGCCTAAAGAACGACCCTTGTGGTGAATAGCCTGGACAAGAGAATAATTTTGCAGGTAAATGGTACACTGCGAATGAATAAAATATTCAAAGTGTCTTAGGAAGTCATTATTTAGCTCCGTTTCACGGTTACGTTCAGGTAATATTACGACTGCAGCTGAGTTTCCAACGATTAAATGGTTCAATTGAACCCAACACGAAGTTATCTCAAGATTGTAACTCAAGTGTCTACTCACCTATAAGAACCACTTGAAAGAGCCAGGCCATATCGCCAGAGCTAGATTCTTAGCTGCACAACGCTGTAGAAGGAAAAGCTCTGACTTGGCTACTGGATGCCAAAGTTGATCATAGGTGTTCCTTTGTATAATGTACATCAGTACAAGACTACGCTTCTGAGCTGCGGCATTTCATAATGCGCCATCGAGCTTGTTTGCTCATCCAAAATTGTTTATTCTGCATATTCCACTATAGTCGTCTAAAAAAATATCCGTTCACAATGCTCGGCGAACAAAAGTGACTTAGTAAAACAATCAAAAGCTTTTATCTCTAGTTAATTTAACTTATAATTTTATTGCTTTAAGTCAATTATAGTTCTGTTAAAACCAAAGAGGCCCGTTTAAAACGTACTTATGATCACTATATCTTTTAAAATATTCAAAATTATTGAAAAGTGAATATTGTTGCATTAATATTACCCCAATTAGCCAAGATCAAAGTATAACTCTTGTTTTTATGCCCCTGTGCACCGTCTCGAACCCAAATGTTAAGCTATATCTACTAAACTTCATGCGTATATAAAAGTTCAGAATTTGTAGCTACACAAACTTTCTTATACATAATGTTGCATTACATTTCCGGGACTCCTACGCAAATATCGTTTCTTATAATGTTTCGCTTTGTCATCTGTTCCTGTTTATTGTTCTTCGAAAGCTCCTTTATTTACGAAGGCTAATGGATGATCATTTACTATGTATTTATATACCGCTATCTTCGGAAAGGTCAAGCTGAACAAAGCTGACAACAGGAAAACGCTTACGCCCACAAGAAGCTAAAGCGTTTACATAAATTTCTTCAACGAGGGCTCCTAATCGACAAACAGCTATTTCGCTTTCATCAGCATTTCAATGTGATGACACCGAACACGTTACGCTATGAATACGCACCTATGGCTGACCGACAGCCTTTTTTTGGAGTATCTGTCCCCTCTGCATCGTCCAGCTACCGGGAAAATATCACCGATGACAATGGAATACGGATAGACGCCCAATGGAGGTGCGCTCTACTGATTTAATCACTTGGACAAACAAGTGGCTCAGAAAGCAAAGGAGGAGGTGGGAAAACGAGACACTTCTAGCATCCTCCGTGCCGTTCTCGCTATTGTCTAATGGAGTTCGTGCGTGTGAGGTTGTATAATGCGACACCGCCATTATCAACGTGGTGGTATGTCCAGCCGATTTGTCTATTTTGGATCGTTTTTGTTCGAGCCGCTATGTCCTACGACTACCGACAGCTTCTGCAGTGCTCCACCTGCTCCCCAAAGCCTCTTCGAGAGTTATTGTTGTTGGTAGACAGCTTGGCCATACGAGAGGGAAGGGATCAGGGGAATTTCAATTTGTATGCTTTCTGTTGGCACTATCCTCTTCCACCATGCTTTGCTATGCTTTTTCAGACGACGTCCATTACTTCCACGGCTGCCGCTGCTCCTACTAGGCAATGCAATGGAATTCGCATTCCCGCACTTTACCACAATAGCAGCCTGTTTCTAGACTTCTCAGCCAGCTGCGGTCAATTCTGTTTCGCTGTTCGGTTGTTCTTGTCGAATCCTATTCGACGTTCTTGTTCTTGTTGGACCGCCAGCGATTGGCGGACGGGCGATGGCTTTTCCGAAATGGTGGGAAGAAGACACACGATTGCTAATGGGACCACAACAACGGCGCGACCGGGTGCCGCCAGCGACGCTGGAACGTCGAGAGATATCGCTATTCTGGCATGGCTCGCTGTCGAGGGGGCTTACGGCAGAGGCGATGGCCTGGGTGGCTAAGATCTGCAAAGCAGTTGCTTGCCGCTTCAAATCCTATTGGTGACACACAGTTTTTGTATGCTTGGCAAACTTACGGTGCTCGTAGAATTGTTTAATCTAGCTTTAAACGAAAGCCGTCTCCAGTTTATAGAGTTTCACTCTTAGGCTTTGGCAAGTGTATATACCGAGAACTTAATAAAAAAAGAAAACCTGGCCTTCTTTTGTTGTTTATTGTCTGCTATCTCGGACGTGCGACTGTACTCATTCGAATGCACGGAAACACAAGACTGAATTTCCGAACGACGATGGCCGATTTCCATAGCTGAGAAAAATCTCAGGCTGAAAAATCCAGGGCTGACCACTTGCCGGCGCTTAACAGTCCACAGCAGCACTTGGAGGAGACACGTAGGTGCGAGCACATTTACACTTATGGAAGTTCATTTTATGAAGCGATGCAAAAAACGGTATTGTGGACGTTAAACGTTGGCTGATCATCAGTATTAAAGATATTAGGTCACCGGTGGAAAAAGAAATTCGCCTTAAAGAATTTTCTGAGATTCAAATACTATGTACTAACTTGCTTTCGCAGCACATAACATCCAAACAACGAGTTGGCTATTATCAGCGGTTATAGCAGCACAAAATGACAACTTACCATTCTCATGGGGTCGTTGAGATTGCCGCCAGACTGCCACGGCGCACAGTCTTCACTTTCCGTCCGTCGTGTGTCATCATATGAGAAAACACAACTCATGAATACGAGATAGCCACTCAAGCAGCCACCGCACTAGCCTCATGCCGGCTGTGAGATTTAAATCAATGAAATGCGCTACGAGCATGGAGATGCCACAGGCCGATGCAAGAATCGCGAGGGGCAGACATGATAGTGCCCCACTGGAGCGTCTGCCACCAGAAAGGTTAATTTACAACAATTTTCGCAAAATATTTTCAAAACCTGACTTTGACAGATATATCGCGCGTTTCGGTTTTACGTTGACGTTTGTCAGATAAAGATCACCACATTTACTCGAATTTGACGAAGTTCATTCGTAATGAAAAAAACAAGTGCTAACCCTCATTTCCGTGTCAAGAGGTTGTCCACTGCTCTTCAAGGTGGACAATTTCCAGCGTGAAGAGCGGCATTATTCGTCGTCAAAAACGGTTTTATGAGATGCTTCGACGCTACACGCAGCAACAATCTTGTCCTGTTGTAGCACTCAGAATCTACCTCTGCAGGTACTCTTTTTACAGCTCCACAACGGTCGTCGCTACATATGTTGGATATATGTAGCGTCTGTATATGCTACAGTGTCTTATGATCTACAGGAAATTATCGAAAAGACGACATTCGAGAAGTGTCTTCGCTTTGGGAAATCTAATAAGCCGCTTTTCAACCTTATTAGTTGTATTCACTAGCGAACGACTGGAACCAATTTTATTGCTATAGTACAATAAATAAAATTGGTAGCAATTATAGCCACAGTCGCTACTGAACGGCGCAATATTTGGCACACAAGCAATAGCAAAATAAATCTGTATCCTGAATAAGAATGCTATAATTGGAGGTCTGCGGTTGGAGGTAGTGCCGAGACTGTACTTGCAACGGTTTTAAATTGATTGGAACTTTCCAAACTCAACATTCCAAATTCAGCTTTGTCAGATATCAGATCTAATTTCCCAATACTCAATGCTATAAGTCGCCCTCTTAATATTCGAGAGCTCGGCTAGAACAATTATAGATATAACAAATCCTGAAGTATTACAGGTGTAATTTTTGTGGCTTGTATCATAAACACACTGACTCAATGTTTCATAGTTTTTATATCCAGCTGTACGTAATGGTTTCAATCTTCGCTTAGACTAACTCCGGAAATTTCGTTTTTCCGGAACCTCTTCAGGCACTGTTTAGGTTCATGACCACAAATCGGTGTTTATAAAGAAACTGGTCCAGATACAAAGCATTTGGCCTACTTACGTTTTTCATAATTTAGTACTCTCCCCTGGTACGAAATCTCCCCTGCTTAAGGTTTTTACTTCCATCTTTATTGTTGTTTTGAGCCTTTGGCTAACATATTCATTTCTTTCTGGTCAAGAAAGAATGGCTGTTAAATGATCATCCAAATATAACAATATCAGTATATAATATTCTGAATGATCAATCGTGAAGAATTAGGTGCCAAAAGCGTTTGCCGTATTACAAACTAAATAGAAACATATTAAAAAAACCTATTTTCTTAACGCCAGTTTATCAATTCCATTAGCTCATTTTAGTCGCGGCAGAATTGTGAAGCTGCTGTTGTAACCTACATCTACAATATGCACCTTTTGTTTCGGAATTATCCAAAATTCTAAAAAAACATATATATCGCTATAAAAAGAGAAGGTGGTGGAATAACTTGTTTAGACTTCTGAGGTTAATGTTATAACTTATCAGTAAAAACTTATTTATTAAATTTTTTTTGCTCGTATATGATAAGGGAAACTAGTAAACTAGCCACAACGGTACCACAATTACTGGCCGAGGTGCGACGGTATTCTAGCTGAGCTCGCGGTGTGCTTTTAACCAAGGAGCATTCCACCACACCCACACAAATTCGATGTATGCATCGATCATTAATACACCATTTGTGCAAACGTTCATTGAACATAACCGCAGCATTGTACAGTGAATAGAATAGCAGTTAATATACTGCATTTGACTACAGAAGAAATGTATTATAGTTAAACCCTGTGGGTTAATCATTTACCTCACCAAATTACATTGTTAGTAACATCGAAGCCAATGAGGGTGATGATCAGAGAAGATGCATTAACATTTGGTACTTCATAGGACTAGGCGGTGGCTACTGATGACCACTCTGACGAAAATCTGCAGAAATGATGAGTCCGTTGTTATTAGCTATTAGCACAACTAACGGCATTCTTATATCTCTACGATCTTCTGTGACAGCAAAATTTCAAATGCATAATCATTTATCTGGCGGCCGCTCGCTGTTGGAGGTTGGACGTGACGTATGCAACAGGCCCTGTGTGCGGAAGGTTTGGTCAAACTTCAACTTACGGAAGGATTAAGGCTGAACAGTATAAAGCGATATTTAAGCTTGAAAGAAAAACTGGGAGATTTTCACGAGTTTAAGTGCAACTATGAGTAGTAGTAAAAGCAAATGTGCGATGTCATACGATGTTATAACGCAAAATTGCTTAAAACTTATGCTACAGGCAGTCCTAGGGTATGCTTTTTGCATCTCGGAAAATTGACGAAACACAATAAATTTTCGAGCGGACGCAGATATCTATACTTTTTGCCAAAAATCTTTTCCAGTTCTACTTATTGATTTTTTCCTTTTCGTTCCCTCTTTTTCCTTAATTTTTTCCGTCTATGGCTTATTAACGCTTGTTGTATAACAAGCGAACACTGTAACACTCTCATTTGACATGATGACCACATAAGATGACAGTCACCCATTTCGACAACCAAGCCGAACATTCCCGGTCCTTCGTAACAGTATCAATTCGACGGCAGGCAGTGGATAATCAGACGGTTCATCCGGGCGTGACGTAACGAGCGTCACCAACACCAGATGATCAGCACCAGAAAAATAAAACGTTATTATGCAAACGCTTCCTGGCTCATGTAGCGTCGTCTGATTAAAAGGTGTAAATTACTGGTGCGAAGAGTTTGTGGGTGACGCCGTAACACTGGATCGTCGTCATCTACACAACGAAATCGAATAAAATTATTCATGGGGCAAGGTCGATCTTGTTTCTTCTCGTGAAGAAACGCGTGACCAGTAATTCATTGAAGATTGTGTCGACATTAACCTTCGAAACTTACGATGCCTTGCGCGGCATAGGTGACGAGCATCAAGGGTGGACTAAATGCGTTATCTGGTGTGGGCTTTGTATTACGTATGGGACACTTTGGTGTCATTGAGAAAGACCGTGGCATGAGTACTTCATGTGTATGAGTGGCTTCAACCAAATGTGCCGATCCTATATGCATAGTCGAACAAGCGTGGATTTATCATCATAGTTTACTCTATTCGGTTGTGAGAAATTTAGCTTCTCGTGCTCAAATTTTCATTTTTAGTTCCGGTTATATTTCTGTACAAACAGTGTGTACATGAACGCAATACACAGAGCGCTATGTACGAAGAGGGTAAAGGAAACACCTTATTACATATTTATGCTGATGATTAAAAGCATAACATATCTGTAAACAGTAACGTTGAGTTTGACATAGTATTCGGCGAAAAAGAAAATCTCAAAGAATTTAATATCGCCTTATTTTTAAGCTTGTCCTGCTGGTTAGGCATGTTAACTTGACTTTCGTAGCCGCCCTTGTTTGAAAACGTAAGACATGCCGACATGCATCAAATGCACAGACCATTATTAGGGAACCTTCATTTCATGCTTTAATGATCAATATACATTAAACAAAATATTTTTTATTAAATTCTCACGAGCACCGTTTTTACAAGTGCGTACAGTGTTCAGAGGACTGATGTTGTGTATGCGACTTTTTAAATGAGCTAAGCCTGTCCCTGTTAATGCTACACCACCAAAATGAAGTTTGCAGGTTTTTTACCAAGGCGACATGCTTAATTGTGAATTTCCCATTTTTTCCCAAACACTATGAACTATAGTCCTTCGCTTTTGCCGAGAGCCAGCTTTACTTGTCTTTCTCAACATTGCATGACCCCGCCTCTGTCAACATGCAATAAAACGTAACGAATAACATTGATGAATAGTTACCGGCGAGTAAATTGATCTACTTGGCTTACACGTTTCGGAAAAGAGCTATTCAAGTGAGCGACATATTACATTGCAAAAAACGCTGAAGTAGTAATGGTATGCCCTATAGTAGTAATATGGTTGAAACGGTATCATCGATGGCCTTGCCATCATGACCGAGAGCCAGCGGCTTCAAAGCGAACATTTTTTGTCTCTTCTCTGACACAGTCCACCTTATCTATCTAAATCTAACCAGAAACCAGGCCATAAACATATCCGTTTTTAGCGGAATGTGGAGGCTTAATTGGAAATTAGTACCGAACTCGTTTTTCGATTCCGTTGTGGCCATTTGTATCGGTTGTTCGAAAAGCCCGACAACTGGTATTGTTCGTACATATAGCTTCTATACAATACAGCATTGTACTGAGAGAAAATACATAATTTATAGTGAGCATGCTATTTGCTACTACTGTCCGTTTTTCTAAACGTTGTTCAATTGCCACTCTAATATCTTAAGCGATTCGTCAATCTATGCTCAAGCTAAATATAGAATCTACACGAAGTGAACCCAGAAACCAGTGTTTCGATTTACTACCCTTCGATTTACTTCGTTTACCTGTAAATGAGTCTATAGTGTGTGTGCGGATCACCGACGGTAGAGAATAGCCGTAGGATGCCAACGGATAAGCCCGCTGAGATGCCATCACGCTGGAAGTGCTTAGTTACGCATGGTCAGTCGACTGTTCATCAAGACTTAATGATAATAGTTGTTATAAAAGGTAATTTCAACGTCAGAGAAACATCAGCATGTATGAAAAGTTCGTGAAATGAAGCTCGCAGTGCACAATTAAAAAAGACTAACGAAATTCTGATATTCAGGGTAAAATTCAGGCTAAAATTAGACTGTCATAACAAAAATAATAAGACGAATAAAAACAAAGCTATATTTTCTTGACTGCGATTTGATTTTTTAGTCCTATGCAGAATGAAATGTCTCTCTTTCTATCCTATAATAGCTAATGTAGATATTTAGGTATCGCCTGGATGTCCAGGAGAACATCATACAACACGATCGTTTCTAATTATACGCCTGAAATAGCATAAGTTCTTAATCTATAGAAATATTTTTCATTTCCATAGAAGAAGAAATGCATAAATTTTTTACCACATTTTGTATATAAGTATATCATTGCCAAAGAAAACATACTGGTACATTGCGTGCTGTATCACGAGTGGTAGTTCAAGCTGTTGTAAGAAGATTGACAAGATCCAACCTCATAAGTACAACAGCACCCACTAGAACTGGCAAGGAGCTGAATTTAGGGCCTTCCTCCAAATAGGTGTGGCTAGAAAAACTAAATATGGCTTGACAATTTTCATTAGCGTACAGCAACAAATATAGCACGTATTCAATCATCGTCTGCATACGCCTTGCTCATCGAACAACGTCACCCTTTTAATACCGAACAGCGACGTGTGAAGCCATTGAAATACGAGCCATTAAAAAGCCAACACGTCAGCACGTTAGTGAATTATTGTATTCCTGATTAACTTTTACCTTGCATCTTGCCCATAATTAGCTAACAATTGAAAACACTTGGTCAGCGATGCTTGCCTGAAATTGGTAATGGACAACATCAAGTTTATTAAGCGGATAGGGGAACATATGAATGCATGTAATGGCGACCAAAGCAACCGCGGCTTTCGCTTCAAACAATCCTATACCCACTGCTAAATGGTCGCTATCTGTGTCTACTTTAAGGTCCAATAATATTTTCTTCGTTGCGCAGGGTCTCATTCGATAGTTAGCAGGTCGTTACAGATTGATTACTTCGTCCGAGAGCGGAAGGCGGATACCGTTGCTGCCGTCGCACAGTCTAGCAGAGGTAGGAGCCGGTCGTCGCGTTGCTGTGCGTCACCTCAAAAAAAATTACATAGCGAGAAGAACGCCACTATCAACGGCAACAGCGCGAACACATCACCATTTAGGGAAAACACGAGTACCGTTTCGCTCAATACCTGAACACAGTTTCTGATTGCGTCACTGTGTATAACAACGAAGACAGGAATGCCGCAACATGAATGCCTACACTTCTCATGAATGGACTAACATTGTGAAACATTTAAATGTCAATCAGTCGAAATCCCCTTGACAAAGCATTAAATGACCACTTAACGCACTTCATATTGCTCTCCGTGATATCGCAGCTACTGACATCGCTGCTGCTGTTAGAGTTGCTCATGTTGGAGCGTGTTGAAAGGGAAAGCTAGTAAAGGCTTCCCTGCGTTGCTGAGATGAGCAGAGAAACTTGTTTTTTTGAATAGGTGTTCAACAAGCATCTCACCAACACTACACTAGCAGCCGCAACAGCGAAACGATTTACTGATCGAACCGGTGACGAAATACAGCAAGCTTCTCTCAAGCCGGAAACAGCGATCGCCAGGAGCACTGCATGTCGGCTTTACCACCAGATGAAGCACCAGAAACTATGATACTATTCCGCCGAATATACGTTTATGCTTCGCGAGAAGTTTGAAAGTTTCCTAGGAATACATATGACGTCTTCCGGCAGTTAGTTTGCGAATACTTTAACCGATTATTAAGTATCAACCTCTAATAATTAGATTGGGGCTTCGATCGCATATTCAGATGATAGATGGTGCCAACTTAAGTACTCCACCTTAATTGATTGATTAAATGAATCAATAGTATACATTGACTATTATCGTCACTATAACATATAATGTTTAGCAGATGCTGCTTTTCGGAACGTGTATAAGTAAATCATGACACGCTAACTTCCGTTGCATTAGAACTAAGCAAGTCTTTCGCAATGGCCAAGCGATGTACGTCTGGTGAGACATTGCCTATAGCCTATTATTTTTGCAAACTAAACGGCTGTTTTCTTTCGGACACTTTCTTAAAATAAATTGCACGAGAGAGATAAATGCGGACGCCGGAAAATTGTCGTGCAATAGGTGGTTGTCGTAAAGAACTTGTTTCCGCGATATGAGTCACAACCAAATTACCCAAATGACTCATATCAGAAGTCTCTATGAAGTGATTTTATCCTAAAAGAATAATGAGACTTAGATTCGTCACTAACTTAAATATGAGATTATCACAAAATCAGCTCTAAGCTACATGCGAATAAAATGCTTCAGCGCACCATCACGTTCTACCGTTTTAAATTTGTTCAACAAGGAGGATTATGTTTGCTTATCAGAGGCTTTAACGCGCTACAGCGACCCCGTGTAATGACAATACAGGAGTAACAAACACCGTAGTCTATGTGACGTTTCAATATAATGTATGATAATACACAACCACCTAGATACACATATGGCTGAAATACGTGTACCGACGAGCGACTATACGAACAATGAAGGTGCTGATAGAGGCTGACAGAAGTACTGCTGGTGGTAATGAGATAAACAGTCATCATACAACGGTTTCTGTGTCGAGAATTCAAAGATTTCCACTCACTGAAATTCGCATTTTGCAAATATAGCAAAAAGAGCAGCTATAATAATCCTCAACACGTGATTACATGGCCTCCACGAATAAATCCTGTCCATTTCCAGAGCCAACAACGGCGGATTCAACTGTACCTTCAGCCAACACGAAGGACAAACTGGTTTGAAATTAGAAACCAATTTATAATGAATTCTAAGCTAAGCAAGACAAAACATCAAAAAAGTGAGATAGATTTCCCATCATCGTCAATTCAGTAGATTGGCTGCGCTTAAACTTCGCACACTACTCTTTGGCCAAAATCTCGCGCTCTGCGTGTCTTACTTAGATACTATATATTTTTCATGCGTCAGTAATAGGGCTTTCAATGTCTTTTTTCCAATGGCTAGATATTTCAACTTAGATGCTACATTTCTTTCGTCTGACTGAGACTTATTGGTCTACAAACAACTCGAAACGACAAAATATACTTTCACCCAAGCGGACATCATTGTGTGCCAACGGCAATAGTTGCCGGCACAATGCAGCTGTTGTGAGCTTTGACCCTTAACCGCAGCAGAAGCTTGAAATTCTTTCGGCAGCCGTATAGAACCTGATCACCGCGTAGCTCATCGACGTTTGTCTCCAGCGTCCTCTCAACATCCGGTTTACTTAACGGTGGACTTCTTCTATCTTAAGTAGTTGCCACACGCAGTGTTCATGTGCCGTCGTTTCGTTTTCCTTCTTCCAGGCTCGCGCATGCACTTACTGTGCAGAGGAATCACTAGGATCAGCCAAGCCCATCGGGGTCACCGAACGCATCGAGGCGCCTCGAAGCTTTTCATGTTACCGCTATGCTCCGCAGACGCGACCGCCACCGCCGCCAAGCTGGCCACTAAGATAATATGATCGTCATAATCATTACGGTCATAACATATAGACTATGATATGCGGTAGAGGAAAACTTGTCTGCACGGTTGAACAATTGGGCCCGCGACCGATACAGTTCTGTCAATTACATTACAGAAAACAGACAAAGAGCAGCACGCTAGTAGAGCCGTTTTGAGGCGTTAGGATGTTTGCGAAATAATGAGTAGTCGACAAAGGACCCTTTTTCCCGAGTGTCTACATACGTTTTTCAGGAAGTACGTCGCCATTGGTCACAGTTGATAGCTTGTTTCGAATAGCACGCCTCGAAGGCCTAGGTTTTCAGTCGGGCCCAATGTCCGTTCTACTGTGCGGCGTATGGGGATTTGTACCCTTGGCATACATTCTTGCACAATAGGATCTCATACGACGGGGACCATCCAACTGAGCAAACTCGTCAAACGAATTGGCGGCTTCGATTATCAAAAGCACATGATTCACCGCTTAGGTCTGCGTATTATTGCGCGAATAGACAGCACTTCTGCATAGCTCAGCAGAGTTCGATTGTTTTGGGCAGAGATATATTCACCTTTTTTAAATAACCGTTGTTGTCTTTACACTGCGTTTTAGCGTTCCTTAGCAGTCATTTCTCGACAATGGGAGCTGTACATACCTTCTCGACATTTCGAAACCGTTTAACAGTAATTTATGAGGACGCAACGCGCGGTTATCAACGAAACATCATATAGCCACAAATAAGGTTTGAAAATTATTGCAAAATGAAATTCTATTGTTATGATCTTCAATCTGTATAACCTTCTCGGCTATACACTCTAAGAGTGATGTGTAAAAGCCTTTATACTTTATGCTTGCCGCGATGAAGACACCCGAGAAAGTGCTCAATAAACGTTTTAAGCTGTGGTAATAGTTATCCAATGTATTTAGCATCGAGCTTACCTCTCAACTATCTAAAACGAAGAAAACTACGCCTATTACACATATCGCAAGTAAAATTTATTGCCATTCCTGGATATAACAAAATGTATATATATTTATGTGATTTAAAAGTAGGTGTTAGTGATCTTCAAATTCAAGTTCGATACGCCAGCTAATGTAGCAATGTTACTAATGATCTAGGATTTATTATGTCTTTCATATAAATACTTTATTCATATATTCTTAATGGGTCACGCTCCAGGGTACCATACTGCTTGTTAGCTTTTTGGCTAATTTGCATTGCTCATTTTCAGAATTAATAGCTACTATGAGCAGACTGGTAGGAGTCTTATTCTGGAAAAACGCAGCTGCTTCTACTGAATTTTTTCTCGTGTGAAAGGATTCACGGCTTGTTTTGTAATACAACGCATATGTTATTTACTACAAGACGACATCTTTTACAACGATCGCATTCTCAGAAAAAAATAGTAGTGTACAAAATTATATATAGCACAACATGAATATGAACCCTTGCAACGACAACAATCATATATATAGCAGCAATTGTGCATATACAAAAGGGAACTGCTTTATTGTAATACTATGTGTACATCATAAGACATAACCTTCATACTAAACTTTCTCAACTTGCTTCAGCTTTTCACTCTTTGTTGACTATGCTTTCTCATACGTGTAGTTATACGTATATAACACGGGTACATTCAATACTAAACGTAGCTTATCTACTGCATCGTTAGATTTATTTTTGCCGTTTAACTGCTTATTCTCGACAACCGGTAAAAATGCAGAACAGAACAAGTTATTTGCATGCACATGCATTTAATATGATATCTCTCTTTCGAGCTACAGTACCATCGGTATAGAGGCGGCTAGAGACATTCCAATGGAGGGATATCGAATTGCGTACTATAACGTTCTGTAACTCTATGATAACATTATCTACTTGGTTTCTCGTCCCTTTTATACCCTGCTCTCTGTGAACTTCCATCGCTGGCCCAGTAGACCTTCCTGGCAACGGACTAATCCATGTCTTACAAAATAATGCAAAAAGCACTACCGTACACATAAAATTTTGGCCGATGATCAGCCCTAAAAGTATATTGGCTAAACCATGAAGACGTATTGCAGGACCATTCGTACACATATGTTTACCTCACTATCGGCTTATTTTGACAAAATGTGTATCCTTACTTCATCCAGCGTAAATAGATCCACACCGCACATTTATAGCGTAATAGGCTGACATAAAGGTCAGCTCTCGGCTACACAAACATTACCACTAAGTGCAGTAAGAGTTATCATCATTATCCACTTGATTCTACCACCGAACCAATTTCATGTTACATTAGTCCAACATAAGCTAGCCGGTCTCAGGGAAGCTTCTGTCCGACTCTTGACGCATAGAGCCGTTTGGAGTTCTCATACCGTACGATTCGAGTTGGACTCAGTGAGAAAGGCTGAACAAGGCGACGGCAACAGCAACGACAATAGCAATAAAAATAACAATATATACACAACAACGACGATAAGGATAATTGTTGCCTTGCGGGATTACAATAAGATAGTTCAGTTGAAAGGGGTAATCTAGCGGGAGACAGATACGAGAGTGGCTGGATCTTGTAGACAGATTTTATGTCGTCACTACTGTTGAAGTAAGCAGAACCAATTATGTATGCAAGGCATCATAACGAACGTTGGTATAATCATACCACAGTTGAAACAAATTAACGTGTTAACTACCCATAGTAACTAATTGTTCGTTTCTTTGTTCTAAATCTGAAGTAATTCACAACAGGTTCTGATTTGTTGTCAAGAGGGATGTTAGTAGTACGTACTACAAAAGTTTATTTCGCCTATTGTAATTTTATGCGAATGCGCCCATTACCCAGGTAATAGTTTCAGGAAACCCGTTGTTAACGACGAAGCCTGGAGTCTAATTAAAAAAACTAGACAAACCATTACATGACGTACATTGAAGGCTAAACCAAAAGCCGAATGACACGCCCTTACTTAAGACAAAACGAAAATAATTTGTATATTGTGTTATGTAATTATGACAACCATTGTTTATAGTTAAATTTATTTGCGTGAAAACTAGGATAATCTAGATTACTAAAAGCCGAATTTACTTCTGTCTGTTCGCTCTGCTCGGATGATACGCTGATAAACGTTCAAAGAAGCTCATAGCATCTGATTTACTACGTGCACCCAGTTGATAAGCAATCAGTATTATTATCACTGTGTTTTCTTTTAGAAAAAGTCCAACTACTTTAGCAGATATAGCAATATGAAGAAAGTCAATATTAATATGGCATAACATAAAAAACATGAGCACGGTTGTCGTAAAAGTAGCGTGTAATTTTCATAACTGCAAATGTTGGTTAATTAGTTGATATTCTAACATTGAGACGTTCTAACATTCTAACATTGATGAAAAATGCTTTGAAGTTTACCATGAAACACCAATACTCTAGTTCAAAATGTTTATGTCTATCCATAATAAAATCACATTGTGTGCCTACTATCAAGCATTAGCCTTACTACGTTTGAGCTTGTGTATGTTAGAAATACCGAATAATAAATCTTGACAGATATTATTTTCCATAACCTGTGGGAACGTAAAAGACATTCAGAATTTTCGTTGCCAATTGTCAAAAAAAATTCGGCCGTTTGTGCTTTTTATTATTAATCGGTATTTTCTCCTATCAATTAACAAACGTATATATGTTATTTTTCTACTGAACTAATTTTTATTTATCATTTCGGTTCCGTTTGCCGAAATATTGCTTGTGACATTCATTGTAATTCTAAACAACATTTGTACTTACCGCCATTTTGCCCAACAGACACGGAACATCAAACATATATATATATATATATATATATATACATATATATATTCTGTGAAAAATAGAATTTTAATCTCCTTCACTATCTCAACAGTAAATGTGTTTCATCTATATTTTTCTTATTCATTTTGTTCCTTTTTCAAAGATGATCCAGTCGAAGGTGAGACCCTTGATTTGAGAGTCGCTCCGACCCATGAGTTCGAAAAAAACCACCTGCAAATCGATTTGAGTAAAATATTCCACCGCGTCGTTCTAGTGTTCCCAGCCAGACGCCAATTTCAATTCAATCCCGTAACAGAATCAAACGTCCATTCCATAGACCACTACGCTGTGTAACCCACAGAGTCATAGGCCGTCGCCTGGCCAATGCCGTCGCACTGGATCGAAACTGAATTGTAATACCACTTACAGAAGAGACAGAACCTGGAGAGCGAGAAGGGATTTCTGCCGGCATGGGGCATTCACCGAGTTGCTGCCCTCAGTTGTCGGCCAACAGACTATGCTGTCCGCCAGTGAAACTAACATGAGAGAAGTTTGCCTAGTGGATCCATGGATGGATGATGTTTGCCATACCCTCGCAGAAGAGCGGCCACGACGCGCGTCTGTATATGCGCGCAGTCACGTTGAGGCAAAACGTGTCGGCCAGCAGCGGCGGTCTGTCGCAGATGGGGTAAACGGGCTCCCGCATCGGTTTTCCATCTTAGCACCGTATCACCACATCATTACCATATTACTGCGATACGCACGAACTACAGATGTCTGCTAGCAGTAGCCGCTGTCCTACCTCCTGTAGATGAGCTCTGTATAATTACGGATCATACCTTACTACGGTTAAACGTGTGTAAGCCCAGGCGGCGTTACGCGATGTGTCCGGGGCGGCGGT
Organism: Tropilaelaps mercedesae; assembly: GCA_002081605.1. Classification (NCBI taxonomy): domain Eukaryota; kingdom Metazoa; phylum Arthropoda; class Arachnida; order Mesostigmata; family Laelapidae; genus Tropilaelaps; species Tropilaelaps mercedesae. The sequence continues at coordinate 6,591 of MNPL01014769.1, read as the reverse complement.
GGATGCTGCCGCCAATGTTACGGTATAAGCAAACAGTTCTTGACAACTTAATGAGGCAACACGCCATCAACCCAAATCAAAAGTAAAAATGCAACCGACGTAAACACATTTTGCTCATACACTCAAATATACAAAATCGGTGCAATATATATATATATATATATATGAATAGAAAAGCATTTATATTTATACTAGATATACTATAATTTAGAATTATACAAAATTTTATTTGTCAATGTGTATACCCGTAGATGGTCCTCTTGTCCGAAGGGTCTTTTTATGGCGGTAAATGGCCACACAAGTGTTTAGCAAGTAAGTTAATCTTCGTTTTTCTAATTTATTGAGGAAACGGCGAGCTTCTGACGATTTCTCTCTACGGTATAGAAAGTGATCTTATCCAAAAACAGACTACTGAGTAATAAATGATTGTGCCTATTTTTAAGCTCCGTTAAGAAGCCTCTTTTTCTGATACAGCATAGTTCTGATATTTTGATTCGATGTGCGTTAAAGCCTCATTACATCTTCTGTTTTTGCGCGCATATCTGTGCTGTACGTTGTGCATGTATGAGAATTTATCGCAATAATAAGCATGCAGTCGTAAGGCACGGATAAAATCTACATGTCCGATCACGCTCTCACGCGCCTAAGTGATACGTTCTAGGGTTTTTGGCTGCTGTGTGTTAGCGGACAGCGATCTTAGAACTTCGAGGTTACTAAAAAATGTATCTATCACGATGTGTTATCCTTGGACCACGCGCAATTCCTAGCGTTATTTTCAGTTTAGCCATATGCTCCCTGAATTATGGTACAAAGTGCAGCACCATCGCTGGATACGTAAATAATTTTACCTGTTTAGCCCCACGGTTGTTTATTTACGAACTTATGCTTATGACTCCATCTATGTTGATGTTACTCTACTTCAAAACCTAAAGAGCCCTGTTGCGGCGAAAATGTAATTTCGAGAGTAATTTACGATGCAAGATTGCTGAGCAGGTGTATTATTTATTAAGAATAATTTTTTGTTCTTAAAATAAAAGTCTCTCACTGATGTTTGGATGTGGCCAGGCTCTAAGATCACCTAAAGGCAACCCCAACACTTCTACAGGTCAAAGATAAACCCAGAAGGCCTTCATTTGGCAGTTCTAGCTTCCTAGGTGGCAAGCGTGGTTTAATCACCGTAGAGACATATTTCTTTACTCAAATTATATTTATGGAAGTTTTGAGCTAGAAACGCATCGAACCTGCTTTTCGTCAGCGACGTTTGGAAATAGAATGATTCCGTTTACCAAGACGTTAAAAGTTAAAGTCTAGTAACTAATGCTTGCATTAATAAATAGAAAGGAATATTCATTGATTGGGTGATCATTACTCACATAGAAAAATTAGGAAATTGTTGTACCAAGCGTTAGATATGTTAGTGGAGTTGGCTTTGTTTAACAAGATGGCAATCCATAGGCCTACCAGATCCACAATATATATATATATATATATATTACAATTGTGAGTTTCAAACACCTGTTTACTGGAAGGGTTAGAATACACTTCATCTAGTTGATTAATTCACACGAAAAATCAATATTCTTAACAGAAAAATAATGGAGATGATTTTCTTTATTTATTACAAGAACAGATGCATCAACAGTTTTTGAAAAAACAAATTTCAAAGTGTGCCGTAATGGCTAGTGGCATCTACGTGTGTGCATGATTGATGCGCATACCAGCTACAGTGTCTCAACGAAGAAGAGAGTTCCATTAGCTGGGATAGGCTATCACACGGCTTATGCCAGTCCGATTCGGTCAATCACCCTAATCTGACCTAAATTATCAAACCGTCGAAAATAGTTTGATAATCCACGGCGATGGCGTTTACAACCATAGCTACTCCTTCTAAATGCGTCTTCACCATGGAAATTTTCTGAAATTCGGCGAAATTCGTCTGTAGCAACGACCCTTCCTCGATATTGCAGCTTGGGAAGTATATATATATGTATATATATATATATATATATGTATATATATATGTATGTATGAATTTATTATCTCTCACGTCATCCCAATGACAAGAATTATGACTCGATTTCTTCATCCCATCGCATATCTGGAAGGAAAGGGCGAGCCGTATTCCCGACTGCAGACGACGCCGATGACGCCGTAGCGTCTTTGGTGTTCTTCAGGGTTCGGGTAAGCGAACGGAAATAGAAAAATCGGCTAAGACCGAAACGCTAAATCCTATTATGACGACGAGACGCCTTTCGGGATCACAACAGCAGCCGCCGCCGCCGATTTTGCCCGTTTTGCCAACTCGCACAATATTGGTTAGAGTGAGTGCAACGTTCAAGCTCTCCCATCCACAAACCCGTTTAGCCAAACGGAATAAGACAACGCACAGCATTCATCGCACTTAGTCGTAAATGCGGCAATAGACGGCAGAGGGTTACGTATGCGGTGATGTCGAGACAGCGACTGGTGACAGCGAAAGTGGAGAAGAAAAGGAAAGGTTAAACGGCAGCGACAAAACAAAGGCCGAGACGAAGAGAAGAGAAAATGTATTCGTGCTCAAGCCCATTTGGCTTCAAGCAGTACGCGTGGCAATTGGATTTTACGCCGTTTCTCGCCTTCGTTCTTTCAGACCGGACCGCCTAAAGCAGTTAACAAGTGTGTGCTCGCTAGTCAAATCCGCGCAGTCAGCAAAACAAGAGAGCGGTGATCAGCAACTGAGCAAAACGCAGCGAAGAAAAGACCGTAAATGACAGTCAGGGGTAGACACACACGCATACACCAGCATAGACCTAGTAAAGAAGAAAAGGTGAGGAAAGATCGCTGTATTATGAAACGTGAACACTGCCTTCATCCCTGCCCACGGCGCAACAAATGACGAGTTTATTTGAAGAGAAGCAAAAGCAGCGAATGAGTGACGAAAAGAGTAAGCAGGAGAAAAGTCGACGTGAGACGAAATTAATTTACGGCCGTTATCTTTTGGTATATATATATATATATATATATAAACTTGGTGGTATATATAAACATGATGATGGTAATAGAGTCGTCGCACATGCTCTGTTCATTATCAATGCTAGGATCGATACAAATAATCCGAAATATTTTGGCTTCGAAATCTATAGACTAGTGTATATTATCGGCTGACAACGTTACATATATTGCATAGTAATATAACTACATGGCTAAATAAATAATAAACATTATGAAAGCAGGATAGAATCAGGTTACACAAAGCCTGCTTTTGCTAATAGACAGGCAAGGTAAATCGGTAAATCGAAATAAACATCGTTTAGAAGCCGACCTATGTACATTGATGATCGTATTCCGAGCGGGAATACGTAACTTCTCACCACCAAAACAATCGAAAAAACCAATCTTACATTTATCCTGAAGAGAAGACATTTTTTTTTAAATATATTGAATAAAATCAACGGTAATATGTGTATGCTTTGAACGCGTGGTTCTAATATCAATGGAATGCGATGCTGCCACCGTTCGGTCAGGTGGGCCCCCATAGACAAGCCAAAGAGTACCTTTTTTAAATAGCTATTTTATAACGGTTGAAGAAGGTATTAACCATTCATCATTTGTGATGCTAATTGAATGTTTCTGTGTGAGTATGATAACCCAACGAGGGTAGACAGTTTTGTCTTATAATCACAAAAAGGCCTGACCACAGCATGGCTGAAGCCGACTAATGGAATAACCAAGAGCCTTACTTCTGGCTAAAAACGGGCAATCGGCAGACCAGACGCCAGCCTGGAATTTATGTACGTGAACGGCCCATAAACAGCAAGCAATTGTGTTCCAAATACAATTGGTGACGTTTTTTTTGTTTAGGGTAGCTAGTAGCGTGATAGCGCGAACAGCGATTGGAGGTTTATCCCGGAGGGGCCCTTTCATATCTGATGTCGAGTGAACCAGTGTCTACATGACGCCATCGTTTTAAATGATAGTGAATAACGGCTTGATCGTTAAAATTTACGCCCCTATTACATTGCGTCTGCAGAACCGAATTTGCTTACCGGCACGGCAATTGCGAACAAAAAGAGAGCTTCGACCGCTTAACAAACCACTCTGGCTCAAGAAACCGATTCGTAATCTCCTAAATTATTACCACTCACTTTTGTGGACACATATATATATATTTTTTTTTTTCCGGGAAATAGGAGCTACGTAAAGCTCCGAAGGAGACGACTTCTTATGCTACGAGCGAATTCTGTAAAGTGAATTAAAATCAACTAAGTGACAATTTAAAGTGTGAATTCTTCTCGCCTTTCGCCGTCTCTTTCACGTGTTCTGCCGTTCTTGTCGCGCGAGAACTAAATGTTTCTATGTATACACACCGTTGCCTTGAAACATGAATCTTGATCGTGTCAACTCATCATATCAACACCGCATGCCCGATTCCACGAATGGCGCACAACTGTCACACAATATCCGTTGACAGTGTTCGACTCAGTAGATGTTCAGTTAGCACACGGAGTTTTTCACAAGACCTCCCCGCACACCGGCCGATTGGTGTGAAGACTGCTAAACGGAACGTAGAGGAAGACACAATCGGCAAACGCTCTCAGCTGGGTGATTCGAGCTTTGCGGAATCGTAACACATCATATCGGAATCTCTAGAAACATCGCTATTGACACACGGATTGTTTTAATAACGCCTAACACCTCGTTCTGAAGTTAAGCATGACTCTTCAACTACGACCTGGAATCCTGTCATCCGCCGCTGACAAGTGCCGGGATTTGTGGTGACCACAGGGAAGTGGATTTTTGAGAAAGGTCGTAAACAGTCTCTATTTACGATTCGGCGTCTTGAATGAAAACGCGTCTTACGCTGATGACTGGTTTGCTAAAGGGCAATGTCAGAAGTAGAGGACTAGATTGGCCTGTCAGCTACTAATGTTTACATTGGCTTTTTAGTTTGCCACAAAACGTGCCGTGATGAAGTACATTGTTACTCACAAAGCCGAATCCGACAGAAGAGTGCGTAAAACGTTCGCATCGCAGAGCGTTCTATCGGACTTTTTGAGGCATTCGAACTTCCTGCTGTTTAGTTACACCACGTAGCTACGCGCAACACTGATTGCCCTTGCGCCGCATCTGTTGGCTTTACTAAATCAAAGCTAATCATAACACTGCATGCTTGGCTAATAAGTTATTCGGAAATTAAAGCACCGCGACGATATCGCACAAGGCTGAGTTGTGAAGGAAGTCGCCTTTTTCAATGAGGATTCGCTAGGCGTTTTTGAAAAGCGAGTGTTGGTACATAAAGTAAAGATGTGATTTCTTTGAAGTCGAGTTAGGTGTTTATGTTTTTTA
>MNPL01014749.1:82385-95035 GCA_002081605.1 Tropilaelaps mercedesae | reverse complement strand
CGATAAGAGGTCTTCTCAATCGGCCCCAAAAAAAAAAAAAAAAGGTGCGACCTACTTTAAATATTTGAAAATGCGTCATGGCAACCAGAGATAATGACAGCGGTTAATAATAAAAGGTAAGGGTAGGAAAAAGGCACTTTGGTTTGACCAAACGCTCGCTTAACTAGTTTAGATCGGAAATGCTATCACTCATTTATTTCAATTATGATATATATGTACACGAGTGTGTTTCAACGGTAATAAGACCCTTATTTCAATGAAAGGGATAATGTAGTGGCGATTTTCGAAAGGCCAGACTGTCAACCGCGATATACACTACAGCACTACAGATTCTTTTGAGCAAAACTGGCAGAGCAATATGGGGTATCTCATGAAAACACGTCCTCACTGTAGACTTTTCTTCCCATTCAAATGGCATTTTACAATTTTTTATCCCTAAAATAACAATCTTTTGGATGTGCAATCAAATAGAGAGAACTTCTTCATTTACACTGTGAAACATCGTTTAAATGATTAAATGTTGGATTTTAGGATAAGTGGTTTAAAACTGGCGCTTAAATTTTAACTATAAAAATAGGGTTTGTACTTGTTTTGACTCTTCTGTTAAAAGTTTTTCTGTTAAAAGCTAGTTTACACTGATTAGTGTTTACCAGTCAGTCGAGCTCGGTGGCTTGGTGCATTCGCATGCGCCTTGCGACTGGAGGAGACGCGTAGGTGCGATTCCCGCCGGTGCACATTTACATTTATATGGGGTCCGTCTTACGAAGTAATGCAAAACTGCTATCGTGGACGTTAAATGTTGGCTGATGGTCAGCTTTAAAAAAAAAAAGTTATTACAAGTCAAAGCTCCAACATGGCTTGTACTTGGAATGATTGTTGGTTATGTTTTTAAACCAAAAAAACGCCTAAGCAATCTGTAAAGTGCTTTTATTAGCGATTATAAACCTACCTACCAATAAATAGTGTTACCTTAAAAAATTTTAAAAAGATGACAAGTTTGTTATTCCCAACAATAAGTTCTGTCAGCTTTTTAGACAGTCGTATTAGTTTGTACTATTATGTTTTATCACTTTTTGGGTTAAACGGAACTAATATGTTAGTTTAGAATTAATAGGTTAACAATATTTTTATAACATTACAAATGGTGTAGTTTGTGTCCTTTTGATAGGTGTATCACGTTTTGTCACTTTTCTCCTTTTTCGTCATTTCATAGATGGTTTTTCATAAGGTGGCTTGTCATTCATTTCAGGGTGAAGCGAGATTCCTTTGAGTGAACATGTCTATTGGTCAAGACCACCTAACATCAATGACGATGTTTCTAGAACCATTATAAAGCAAGATCCTTGACGACATCAAAGGCAGGGCACAATACTTATATTTAAATAAACACTACAACGGTTCTTTTGTGAAATAACTTAGGTTCTTGTAGATTTTAAACTGAAGTATATTTATTTAAACACATTTCTGTACTTTACTTAAAAGTATTTTGGTTTTGATCATTTGAATATCAAGGGTTGCTCCAGTTGGACTTATGATTCTTGCATATTTTGGAACATTGCCTCAGCGATTGCTCGTGGATTAGTCACCTAGTTAAAGTTGAATGTCTATCCTCTAGATAAAACTACTAGTCGCAGCGCGCAGCCCACAATTTTAAGGGTGACGATAATTCATGAAGGATGTCAATGCTTCACGCAGTCTTCAAAGCTGCTGTGTTGCTCGTTGAAGTGCGAGCAGTAGATCTGTATTATTTCTGCTTAAAGGCTCAATGGAAAGATTACAATATGTAAACCTAAATAAATTCTACAATATAGAAACGAAAACATAGTTTAGATTTATACGCAGAACACGGATCTGTTAAGTCAGTAATAACAAAAATAATAACAATGCTAATCGTATTCTTAATCTATGCCTAGATCCTACATTTTCTTCGTCACTGACTGACTACCTAGAAGTATAATTGTAACAAAACTCAACGTTTATTATACTCACATCCTAAAGATCGTCATCACTATTATGGCTGTCGCCGCTGTTATTTTTTTAATTATTACTGTTATTTTATTGTAGAAACACTTTTGCTACTTGAGCCAACTGCTTCAAAAGCGTCTTCCGAAAGCTTTGGTCAGTTTTTTAGATTCCGACTTTAATTAAAAATCTACGATATCTCTCGTATGGCATCCTACAGGAAGCTAGAGTTCCGTGCGCTAAGTTTAAAAAGGCTTAATTTCTGGTGTATTACTTGTGTATTACTATGGAGATTAGTTGAATCTTTGGAGTACTATTTGGTACCTTTATGGTACCTATTTTAAACTACTTTCATCGGGACAAACGTGGCTTTAAGGCATTTCACTAGCTCCGTATGCTTTAAGGATGCTAAATTTAGGTGATACTTTCCAAGCGAGAACAAAATGTTCAGTCTTAGAGATACTATTTTTTCCAAGAACTTTATTACAAGTGGTTCCGAATCTTCAAATAAGGATAGTAAAATATTGTATTTTACGACATGCAAAAAAAATTGCAAGCTTAGTAACAAATAAAATCTGACCAAGTGTTTGCCCCTCAACTATATCGTTTTCAAGGTTTACCGGTTAATTCAGTTCACATGGGTAATGAAGGCCAGCCGAATATGAATAAAAAAAGCTTTCAAGGGCACCGCACTAACCGTAGAGCATTTGCATTATAGGATTGACAAAACTCCCAAACTCTGGATTTGTGTATGAGGACTTGACTGCCAATAAACGTTGACGCTTCACTATGTACTTTTGTAAACCCTCAATTATTTTCTTCCAGGTACTTTATCAAACGCTTTCGTGAAAATAAATTGGAAATTAAATAGTAAAGTGAAATTTCAGATACCTCGTAACATCACACATTATATATTGGCAAATAGGCAAATATTTTTACTTTAACTCGAATTATCATAGCACACTTAGACTACATTCCAGTGCAGAAATATGCGTGTATACTAACATCATACACAACCCAGTAGAAACTTGACGGATCCGCACACATCTTAACAGTAAGGAATCGCTATCTTTTCCGTTCATTTAGCATAAGTTTATTCATCGCGTACGTGTCAATTGATAGCCTCGCTCTGCTAACTAAACTATGAACTAACGCCTGCCAGCATTCGTAGAAATAATAATGTTAGAGGTTGAACAAGTCGCTTCATTAGTTGTGACTTCGCCGGAATGATTCGTGAAATTGTATCTTACTGAAGTACACGTTGGTACATGATCATTTAATCACCAAGCGCTTCAATACACCCGGTAGCAGTAAACTTCGCTCGCTTCGCTCTAACACCAGTTAAATTATATAAGTAATATTATTAACTTGAGATTCTTGGTCTCATTGAAAGCCGACTAAATGGTGTAGTTAATAATTTAAACGCAGGGCGTACATAAAATCATATGCCATCCATATAACCCAAACAAGTGACGTGCACCACGTAATTATTGCATTTGAACTGAACAATTCACATGTCGATTAGAATAATTACCTCAATAGTCCAGGATGCAGTAAACCATTCGATGATACCAGTCTAAATTGTCCAAGGTGTAATTATGCATCCACTGTATTGATTTTCAATATGATTTAGGCTCGACTCTTTCTTCTCGTTGTAACTAGACTTTGAAAGTTTTAGAGGCAAGAAAGCCGAGCTTCAAAATGTAAGCAGAATTTAAGCTAAAAGTGTCAGTTAACTTCATGAACCACTGACATTCTCAAACATGAGTGTTCATTGTTAGCTCGTAATTAAAACAAATACACTAAATATTTGATTTTTAGTATTTGGCTAAAAAGTCGTTATATCATGTGGTATTCTCACGCTTCTTTATCTATCTTAAGTAGCTTTTGCACTTCTTAGCTGTTACCGCAAATCAAAGTCCAAACGCATCATTCCTACAGGCCCCAGAGATTAAGTTTTTGGTGGCAACCTGGCTGCTTTTATCTCATGAAGGGGTAAGACGGTATGATTTCGTACTCCTAAAAGTCACAACTTAAAACATGTGTAACAACTGGTAGGCGTCGACTGTGTCTGTAGATGGACAGGCCATCTAGATTTAATTGTACGTGGAATGCTTCCCGTAGGTCTTGAGCACGATCCCCGCTGGCGGCGGTGACCTTTCGAGGCAAACAGGATAAAACTGTTCATGATCCGGCACCAAGTTATCTTCTTCAAGGTAATCTTTTTGATAGAGACGCGTCTATAAACAAGTTAGCCCAACTCTAGGACTTCTAAGCTGACGTGGGCATAGCTGGGTTAATTTTTGTGATATTGTCTCTAAATTTGTATTTATTTTTACGCTTTGTCTCTATTAAGATAACTAAGAGTCACAGTGTTTTAATCCAATTTTAGAAAAAAAGGCGAAGATGTTGGTATTATCGAAAATTTAAAACTAGACGTGATTTACTAAATATACATTGACGATAGCTTTATTCTAATGCATTCAAAAAATTCTGTAATCTTACAAAGGAAATGCACACAGAGTGAGAACTTTTTTCTTTTTTCTCTCACTTTTTTACTCTTGTGCTTTTAAACTCACGTGCCGCAGCACTTGACGATTTCATGGAGTAAATTGAGTGCTAAGCTTTTGAAGGCAGTGGAAAAGTGCGCACGAGAAACGTCCCACATGTTTGATAATTGCATACCTAATAAACCTTATACAATGTTTATCAAGTAATTACATTATATGAAATTTGCGGTTGTCAATTAATTGTCAATATATAGAATAGTTGGTAGAGCTACAACTCGTTGGCGTTTCCTTCAACATCACTATTATTTGTTGTAATTGGATCATATTATATGTTTATTTACATATAAATTGTAGTTTATAGAGATAAACATCCTTCTGCTGAACAACTCATAATTTTCAATCAATGATCGTTTTACCTTCTCTTAGTACACCACGTTTTCTTCTTCATACTGTTCGAGTAGTGCAAGAATTTCTGCCTCCTTTATAGGAGACACACATTTTTCATATCTAGAACAATTAACCTTTCTAAATGGTGGAAGCTTCAAGGCAATCCCTGTAAGAATAGATTCTTATCTTAGTGCTGTAAATCAAAATATCTGCTGCTAAAAGATTGCTTTATTGCTTTACTCCTATATTCTATCCTATATCTCACTGTGGGGAAGAAGAAATAAAAATTTTGTCATATATACTATGTTGTATTGGTGCCATAGTTAACTTTCAGTATGGACGGAAAACAGGTAGTTCTTGCTGTCGGTGCTACTTGGACCCTTTCCTATTAAAATGCAGGACAAACTAATTAACGTCCAGACTATTGCAAAAACACGTTAAATCTTCTGTCGATGATCACACTTTTGCATATTCAGTTGGCCCTCTTTGACGCCCAATTTGAGGAGTTGAGTCTGGTCACTCATTCAATCCCGAGTCACAAAAAAACGGCCTCCTTCAAAGTGTGTACGAGTCTTTGAAGCCGGACATCACATCATTACAAAGGCGCAATAGGGTTTGATACTGTTCATGAATTCCGAGTCACATTCAGGCCACTTTTAATTTTTTGCTCAAGCACCTTCTAGCGGCCGGAGTAATTTCATCTAGTAATAAATGCGGAGTTATGCCTACCCGAAGACAGTCATTTTTGTACTGGAAAAATGCCTTTTCCGTTTTGAAAGGAGCCCTAACTTTTTGTAGGGCACATGCAAATTAACAGACCGGAAGAGAACAAAGAAAATTAATCTTGTAGTAGCGGACCATTTGGTCTACATTAAGGAGGAGAAGTACCTCAGGGTTACAGTAAGCACTGCGCTACCCCAGCAAATACGCCCCACCTATCTGCCTTGACACGACACTGCACATGACAAAGAGAAAAGGTGCACTAGGGTCGGTCTAAAGGACACTAGTGCTCACGGTTAATAGAGAGTACCGGGTGATGTCGACCAAAAGGCGCCTGATTTTCTCCAAAATATCGTTATAGGGTTCCTGGTCGGCGAAAGGATTCCTGTCTGAGAACTTGGGCCTGGCAATGGCGAGGAATGCCACCATTGACGCTTGGCAAAAGTAATTACGACGGTGACACCGACAGAGTACGTACAAATGTAGTTATAAACAAGCTCTCAGCCAATAAGATTTTCCCTTTGGACATCTAATCTTTCTTCAATGTATTGTGTAAGTTTTTTTCTTCTTTATTTGTTTCTAAATTTGGCATTTTAGACCTTGTCGTTCTATCGCTTTCTGATTGTATGCTGTTCTCAAATATGAACCATTGAAATTATCTTGTTTATCCTTCAAAATCATATTTACGTGAGATCTTTATAGGGTAGATAAAATAACTATTTAAAATTGCACTTTGTAATTGAGACTATATTGCCCAGCAAGTTTTAAAACAGAGAAGATATATTTATTAAATGGATATAAAGTTGCAACATAGTAATTCATACGAAATCACATAGTCAACCGAGTTTTATTGACCTATATAAAGTAGCCCTTATTGGCCCTGCAAAATGTCTTCCCTAGTATTCTATAATATATGCGAACTCAAAATATTTTTCCTGTCTAAGCGATTGTCAACTACTGGGATCTATGTCTGTGACCTTCCATTTCTGCGATTTGTGAATTGAATAGTGGATAGTTTGAGCCGCATGGTTTAATGAAGATCTATAGTTTGTATCAAAGCGTATCGCTCCCAGATTCTGTCCTTGTCTTGGTTTGAGGGATAGGCAGTAACGCGAAAATTATTATTTGTGACTTTAAAACATATGTGGTCCTTGAAGTGAATGCAAACGCCAACCGGGTATTCATAATAATTCACACAGCTCGAATGAATCATACAGCTAGTGACAATTTTGAACATGCGGGGCGCACTTTTTGTCCCCGACCCAGCAGCGGCAGTTTCCTTTGCCACAGGGACCCCAACGCAAGCCTTTAGTAGCTAACAGAGCTCGGTAGCTTAGACCGTGCGCAGTATTGCGTCATAATCATCCATCTTTTTAGAATGGTTTTTTAATTCGGGCATATCATCGCAAAACCGTTTTTGAGTCCTGTCTACAAATAATAAAACGTATAGGCAAAAAACGAGCGGTGAATTAAGAACCATGTGGCTAAAAGACATATGGGAAAACCCTTTCATTTAATCCTCCGATGCAGCCTTATGTCTCGATAGATTGAATTAAGCAGAGAGTCATACAAAAGCTAATTTTGTAAGCGAATGGGACCGATTTTCAACATAGATTAATATATTCTACAAAATGGTTTTCACAACATCTCTAATATCTGTCCTGGGGAACCGCATACTGTTGATACAAAAACTCGATGCAGCCGTGGCACGTGCGTGTATCACATATACTCATTCACCAGCAACCGCCGAATTAGTCTACAATATAACTGTACTAAGCTGAATTGCGCGTGGTGAGTTTATTAAAAGACGCAATTTAGTTCATCTGCCACGAATAATACCAGTCTAAAGCTATCTTTTTGTCATGCGTAAAAGCAGGGTCCAGTTTAGTTTTCTAGCTATCACTTAGCGAAGAAAAATACACTAATAAAGAAAGAAATTGCAGATAAGCAAGTGAGTGAACAAAAAATGAGAAGAATGTTCTAGTTTACTACATTTCATTATGACACCTGATGACTAATTATTATACCCAGTTTTTCGTGTGGAAACAATAACATCGATTGCGTACAGTGATCGATGGTTCATACGCAATAATTGGTGCGTTGGTTAATGCGCACACAAAAAAACTGCTGCAAGACGCTAAGTTAAGGACACTATCTCGACAAGTGATTTAAGTTACTTTTTTAACAGTTAAAAGTATGATGAATAAACACAAAGTTTTTTATTCTGTTTGCTATGGAGCCCACATAGTGACGGCAGTGTCAGTATCCCTAATGAAATCGAGGTTCCCGTCTGACTAACATCAGTTTAATCTGAGCTTTCATCAGCGGATTGCACTGATACTTAAAAGACTGAACTAGAACATTCACGTTTTTTGCTACGGATACTATACGCGTTGAGCCGCCTCCAGTAGCTTTTCGTTTATGAGTATAAACCCAAACTAATAGAAACATACAAAAAATTATAACTAAAAGAATCACACATAAATGCTACTCATGTTAAACCGTATTTATCGAAACAAGACGTGCCTCTAGGAATGCTTTGGACACGTCTTCAGAAAGTTCCTTCTGCCTTTTAATAGTAAGATTTGCTAGATATTCCCTACATGATTTTCGGTCCACGTGATTAATCTTACACTTTGAATAGTTGACCTGTTCGCACTCTGGACATTCGACTCGACCGTCTCCCTCCACCGCCATAATACACATACCTGAATAATCCAAAATCATACACTGTATTGCCTGTGCTGTGGCATGCTTAATATCTTTCTTTAGTAAAGTTTTATAGTCGTCTAGGCTAACCAACATCCGTACTTTCACGATCCTGCAGGAAGGCGCACGGTCTTTAGCTGGACAATTCACCAATGCGGTGGCCAAAATAACGATAGCGCCACCCAAAACGGTCTAGATATGATAACAGTTTCGTTAATAATGAGTACTACTATCCATTTTTAATACGACACTTGCGTCATCTAATTGGATACAAGTTTTTGCGACAAATGCCAGAAGTCACAAGGGGGTCCGTATCATCAAAGGTTAGCCATCTTTTGAGTAGCAATTTTTAGAGTTCAACTCTTTCTTGCATGCCACCACTGCCTGCATTGGAGCATAGTGAGAGGCACATCATGGCGTTATAAGTACATTTTCTCTCAGAATGTTTTACGTTTTTACTCCTCGAACGAAAGTACTTTTTGCAAGTACACGGAACAATCAAATGCCTTTATATTTAGCACGAAGTCGTAATCTGAGAAGAACGCCTACAGTATTGAGGTGTCTAGCTAAAAGAAACATTGAATTTAAGTTAATACAGACATTGTTCTACATCCTGAAGAACTGTAATGGAACTTGTGAAAAGATCATTTTAAGAATACTTATAAAGAAGGTTTGAGAAACGTTTTTGTGCTGGAAAAATGCACTTCAATAAATATAACCTTAATATTCTCTTCGATTTCTTTACGGCTTACTCAAAATTAAGAAATTTTATAGAAACTATGATGCTTTCGTGCGAGTAAAGTCAAGTTAGGGACCACCCGTTCGATAAATTCAGCACTCTAAAAGACACTTGGATGTAAAAACAAAACTTACCGTTTTCGGCATCATCTCTCAAAGGCTTCTCTTGATTTCATCTTCTGTCCTCTGTTTTCAAAAGTAAATCCATGATTTCGGCTTCCGACAATGTAGCTGTACACTCCGCGTACTGAAAACTGGTAACCTCTTTAAAAGGTGAACCAAGAATACGAGTTCTCAAGCATCTTCTGAAAAGTAGTTATCACCACTATTAGACCTGATTTCGTGATACGGCAATGAAAACTTGCTTGAAGACTTCTTGCTGTATGTTCCAAAGTCAAGCTTGTACAAGAAAGTCCAGATAAGTGAAACAATAATAAAACACGATCATCACGCAGGTATATCATTGGTAGGCATGGGTATTTAGAATAGGAAGTATTTCTAATTTTTCTCTAATATACAATAGACGAACATATTCCAAATTTAAAAGGCATATCATGATGTCCATAGATGAACCAAAAAAAGCTGTTCGTGGCCAATAAGATACCCTCAAATGTTTAACTCTTTCGCAACTCAAAGGGACCTCGGAAAGAGTTGAGGACAACACAAGGACTTTATAATGGACGACACTCGAGTGGGAAAAAGTTGTCCGTAAGCAGTTGTAGAATAAATAACGTTTCCATATATCATCCTACTCATTGCAGTGGAGCCTCGAGTCATCAACCGAGATACGTGCTGCAATATGTGGAATATCTATTGGAACGTGTACCACCTTCCGCCGTCCCGAAGCAGCTTGAATGGCGAAGTAAAATAAAATATCAGCTAACTAGTTTTAGCGTTGTTTCTTTGCATTTCCGGGAATGTCTGGCTGTACAATATTGCTGGCTGCAATGATATTTATAGCATCTGTGTGAGTATTTGTAATGAAAAATAGACAGGTTGTCCTGCAGCGCCTTTAGTTCTACTTGTCGAAATTCCTGTATATATTCTGTTTGTTTAACTGCACGGCTGCCGGTAACTCTGTAGTTTGGTTCTGAAACTCTTATCATTATTATGTTCTCATCTTTTTTATTGTACTATTGAGGGAGGCTTCTCTGGGTGTATATTTCTGCCTGTGATCTAACTGCAGCTAGTATTTGATAGTAAAATTACTTCGAACATATATCAGGCTATCAACTTGCACAACATTCAGTCTCTAACATAGTTTTTGCTTTTGAAAAACATAACATCGATTGCTAGGCAAACCCAGTATTTGACATAGAATGTATATTCAATAGCGCATTAATGAGAGGGAGGAAGACTGCCTGTGCACGTGACCACATTGTGGTCGATCGTGTATGGCCGAGGTCAGACTGTGCTGTAACCCGAAGCCTTAAATAATACGGAGCGTTTTGAGTAAACCTTCAAACGATCTACAGCGAAAACCAAAATACACTGGAGCACCTGTCTACCGAATCTCTGGAATATATATGTGCAAAACAGCTCTGGGTAGCGTAAATATATTCCTTACGCTACTTGTCACAACAACACCCCAGATCTACCCAACACCGATTTTCAAATCAATTTGTTACAAACTTTGGAGCAACTTGGCTCACGAAACATTAAATATGAAGACATCACCAAAACACCATAATACTGTACGCCGTACTTTCGATGGCGCGAACAAGTATCAAGATAAGAAAACAATGATGGTTAACTTATCAAGGTTTGTTCAGTTCTCAATTCAGCCCAAATGTGACGACAGGTTAAATAGACTTAACATAATTCCTTTTACACTTTAGCTCCATCACGTCTATCAGTCGCGCGATGTTACTGTTGCGCGACATACGAAGTACGGTTGTAGTGCTACGCTAATGCTCCGTAGAGATCAATGCTTCAAGCCCTCTCTTCAAGCTCTCAAAGCTCAGAGCTCTAAATATAGACATAATCTGCTTGCCAGGGCAGTTCTGGCGGAACGCAATCGACCGCTTGACGCGACTATGCATGGTCTTCTGTACCCTTGCCGAAATGATAGCGTTTTTTAAATATATTTTCAGGGCTAACCGTCAGCCAACATTTAACGTCCACGGTAGCGCTTTCTGCATTACTTCGTAAGACGGACCCCATAAAATGTAACTGTGCAACGGC
Source organism: Tropilaelaps mercedesae (assembly GCA_002081605.1). Taxonomy (NCBI): domain Eukaryota; kingdom Metazoa; phylum Arthropoda; class Arachnida; order Mesostigmata; family Laelapidae; genus Tropilaelaps; species Tropilaelaps mercedesae. The sequence continues at coordinate 83,825 of MNPL01014749.1, read as the reverse complement.
GGGGAGCAAACCCGTGCACCTACGTGTCTGCTACGGTCGCAATGCGCACGCGAATGCGTTAAGCCATCGAGCTAGACGAAACGGTAAAGTCCATTGTGTGATACCTCGTTGTAGCACAGTCTCTTTTATAAAATACCAGAATTATACCACATAATGCAAACCACTGGAATCGCCCATCGCTAAAAAACAAAAGTCTTGTGATTAGCTCCACATCCTAGGAACAGTTTTGTAATAGCAAAAAATAGTATGGAAGAGTTGTGTACCGTTGAATCAAATTAGGCCTTAAATAATTAAAATAAGATAATATATACATGATTCCAAGTGCAATACCACATTGAGTCTTGCCGAGCCAGTGGATATCGTCGAGTGTATAACGAAAAAATATTTCAAAAGCAGTTACCGCGTAAACTTCTATGGTAATTTTTCCATTACGGTCAAACGACAACTGCTTTCGTCTATCGTTTCGTCTCGACCGACAGATACATATTTTTATTGCGGGCAGTGAAATTCGTTACAGCATCCAATTCGAGCGCACCTATCCAAATTGCTTTAACTGGTTAGGCTACGTATGCATTTGGACCTTGATAGAACGCTTCTATTCTCGTTTATCATTGCAACTAGTTCCAATGTCAAAAACCCTAAAAGATGTTGAAAAATTAGTGCGAGAGCACTAGTGTTTATTAGCGTGGTCAAACGAACAAATATTTCTCTGAAGTATATTTTTACGCCCGATGGTACAGCAAAAAGGCTGAGTCCAACTAAAAATATAATACACACACACACATATTCACAGGCCATTCTGTATTATTCGCATGTGACAATGAGTTGTCTGCGAACTTAGAAGAAATACTGCAATTTCCCAATAGAATTTCACAAGAGTAATCCGTTTTTAAGAAGACATAACTTTTGAATTATCCGCCCCTAGAGACAAATCGTTGAGCGTCCCTCAAGGAAAGTGACAACGGATTTAGAAGCATGACAAACATTTAGTGCCGAAAATCAGTGACATATTTTCAAAAGGAAATAACAACTATATAACAAAAGTTATTCTCGTACCTAATCTCCTTGTTCCTTGCTAAAGCTATTACTGGCAATCCTATTTTCACTCTAGAGCAGAGTTTTCAGTGCTTAACACTCTTTGATATGTGATTGCATTCGTAGAAAGCGGCTGTCACTGAAGGAAGAGCTTGCGTACTATACATATGAAAGCCTATAAAAATAAAAAAAAACTTTCACACAGGAAATTTTAATTTGACTGCGCATTTTGGCAACAATAGGTTGATCCAAAGGCTACTCTGAACCTAGAACAGGGAAGGTCCAAAAATGTGAACAAACTTGTTATTTTTTATAAATATTAACTCAACACCACGGAGAAGAAAAAGAAAATCAAACCAAACTTTACCCGTCTAATATTTTTTAAAGCTGACCATCAGCCAACAC
>MNPL01014749.1:28814-82375 GCA_002081605.1 Tropilaelaps mercedesae | reverse complement strand
TTTGCATTACTTCGTAAGACGGACCCCATATAAATGTAAATGTGCACCGGCGGGGATCGAACCCGTCGAATGTTACCCGTCTGGCCGACTGCTACATGTGCGATTACTGAATGATTCATACTCACTTGTCGGGTGTATTAACAGCCAGCCGTCGGAAATAGCCGTCAAATCCATCAAGCGTGTGTAATGTATTTTTGGAACGAATATAAACAGGTAAACGATTTAAGCACTGACATAAAATCATAACAAGCAATAAAAAAGAAACTGACATCGATCTTGCACCTTAACTGAACCGAATATGATGTCACATCAATAAATTCGAAGCCTTACATTATACATAACCTTTGTGCAAGTATATATATGCATATACACGGTGCACGATGCATGACTGTCGGTAGTAAAACAATAAAAGCTCTGACCATTAATGCGCTTATTATGAAATTATCTCTTAATAAAGAGAACAGGCACGGTTTTTTGTTGCCGAACGGTATTTTTCACACACACGAACAATCCATAACGGATCGCCTTTAACAACCAACCAGTCATTTGATTTGTGTTGTCCACAACCCAGTGAAATGACAAAACCACTTTTTGTTGAGAATAACGCAGCAGGTAGATTCGCTATTGTCGCTGGCAATTCTCTTTAAAACACCTGGAACACCCAGAGAATGACATGGAGCTGCTATCGATGGACGGGATCAAAGTTCGAATAGTAAAATCAAAATCGTTATACCACCATTCGATATATGTGGCTGTTATAGTTGGCCACCACCAAACGCTTCAATGCCGTAATGTTCTACAGGACCTGTTAATGAAACAAGCAATCACTATTTGTGATTAAAACCAATACCAATGGGAAGAATGCTTAATATGGCTCCAATACAACACAGAGGTGCTGATCTATTATGTCACAAAAATGCGAAATGGACACATTTTTCTTAAGCATCATTTCGCCCTCGCTAGCGGAGTTCCGCTATACACGGTAAGCGTAAAGGTTCGGTTCTCTGAACTACCATTTTCAATAGCACGCGGACCAGTAAAGAGCAGAAGCATGGAGTTCAAACAAGATGTTGAGACTGGAGGTCTAGTCGGAAACAACAAAACGCGTCTACCGTAAGCAGGTTAGCCAATCCAACTGACGCTATAACGGTAGTAAGCGCGACAAAACGATCATGAACAATGATGTAACTAAATGGCGTGCACCGGTCAACCGCTAAGAAATCCTTAACGGTTTTTAAAGGGTGTTGTAATATGTCGTTGGTTTTAACTGCCAATATTAGAGCACACTTTACATCTTCTACTTTTTTCTTTGATTCTCCGAACTTCTTTCGAAAACCGTCGACAGCAGAAATACTGTTACCAGTACTTAGTTCTGTAGATTTATTTAGTGGCAAAAGATACTTTGATAAGGAGAAGGGAGAAACCCATTAATCTCCCTCTCAGTAAAGTTCAGGAGGCTTTGAATATACTTTAATTGTAAATTAATGTAATTACCAAAAAGTATTGGTACATGTTAAAGGTGTTACGTTACGTCAAAACTATCTGATACTAAATGATTTGCCTTTACGTGTACTTTTCCCGTGCGTCTCATAGTTCAGCTTGATGGGACAGTCACCGCATTAACATGGACACTCAATTATTCTTTACCTCTGTCTACCTATTTGCATAGATCGATGAAGTTGCCACTTTTCTTTGTTTATGAGAGCCATTAAAATTACTTGCATCCCAAAATAATTATGATATATGCCTTGCGTTCTTCAGGCACTTATTATTCGAACTGAACAAATCGTACGTCCCAAACTAACAGAAAAGCTCAACAAAGAACGTTCTTTGTTATGTAAGCGAAAGACAAATCTATTTTTGCTGCAGGACTTCTTTGTTACGACCACAATTGGTTCTGACGAAATGATCTTTAGATTTACGAAATTTACGCAATTGTTGCGCGTAACACCCTTTGTTGTACAAAGTTTGAATGTACAAAGCAGAAAATTTTAAGCTAATTCAGTGTTCTTCATAATTAAAAACCAACCTTGGATTTTTTATTACTTCCAACACTATCTTTTTATTTGTATGGTGAAGCATATCCTCTTTTTTTTAGCTTCTCTTTAACACCATTTTTACCAACGTCTATGCTTTCTCATAGCCATACATCCTTTTCGCTTCCTTCGCCTTTTGTACTCTATACATGCTTTTTACATTTGTATGCATATTCTTTACATTTCATATATTAACTTTTTATGGCAGTTTTTCTCCAATTTTTTATACATTTTTATTAACATTTTTCTTTCTGCAGTATTACCTTCCTTCGTTCATAGTCTTGCGAGCTATCTCTTTAATCTATTCGAGCGTGTAAATGCCTGCTTGCATATGAACAGAGCAACTTGAACGAAAAAGAGGCCAGAAATTGATTGCCAGATATCTAAAAATATACTTGTACGCACTGGCTACTGAGAACAGAGAACGCGAATTCAATGAGTTCCCGTGTAGTACCCAATATTATCATGTGTGCCGCACGAAAGATATAGTGCTCAGGTCTACAGTCCATTAATAATACCTGTTGTCTGCCGGTGACTGGACCAACCCACTTATAGAGCAATTTGCGTTCGTGGTTCACGTACATTCGAGCAAAGAGAGCGAAAACAGCAAACTGACAGAGTTTCAGCAGCGGCTGAAACTCTGTCAATATTCTGTGCTCTCGCTTCTCTCTCGTAATTTATTCCACAGCACCCAAAGATATTGATAAAAAAAAAGATTACAACAAAAAGATTGGTATTAACCACACAGAAAAGCTAAAAACAAAATGATCGTTTCTTATTTTCGTTGGAGTTTCATTCTTATTTTCTTTGTACAGAACAAACAGAAGACAAAAGGAACGATATCTTACAGTTCCTCATGCGCTAGTTCAGCGCATAAAAGGGGGTACGATCTGCCTTTGATATTTTATTTCAGGCGTTTTTGATATTTTATTTCAGGCAATCATGGACTCGTGGTTCCCCATTTGGGCTGCTCTTCCACCTTTGTCGCAAGCAGACAAGATTTAGCTTCTTCAAACAGGCTGAATCATACGAAGAGGGGACCTGCCGTATGTGAGACACTATAGCGCCGGAACATCAATTGGCGATCAGCACAAAAACGGATTCCGTAGCAACAATAACATGTACGGCCCATGAATCGAGCATTGTACTGGCTGTTGAATAGTTTGTGTGTATGGATGTCATTATTAGTATTATTATTACTATCATTAGAATTATCAAGGGGAAAAAACTACAAATGGAAGGTGGTGATATTCTACAGCGCTTTTCTGAATCGCGTTTCCCTGCTGTTCCTCAAAATCAGACGAAACTTTTTGTCACAATCTTTAAGCCATTAATATTGTTGGCGACCTGATCGATCATTGAATGTCTGTTAAAATGAAAAGGATATTGATTGACGATTTGTAGAACATTGATAGAAATAAGTTACAGTCATAGCGATAGTATTACCTAATGGCTTAGCGTTTCATTATAAAAAATAGTTTGACAGTAACGACCTTAATGACTACAGGTGCAATAATATCCACCACTGAAATCTGGTTTTGTACCATGATCGATAATGAGGTGTTTCATACTTAACTCGCTTTTTTGTCATATTCATGCATCTGTTGGAGATGACAATGATGTTATAAATAATTACATAAATTCGTATTTTTGTAGCAATAATAACGTGTCGTTACATAGTACCGCAACGACTGCTGCTTTGGTGTTTATCCATAATATAATAGGAGTACTCGCAGTAACAGTAAATAATGCGCATAGTTTTGACATTCATAGCCAAAATCATTGTCAACTTTCTTGTTTCTATCCGAGTCACATGATATTTTTGTTTGAGGGCGCGTTGTAAACGAACTAGTCTAACTCCCGCTCGTCGGGAAAGAAAGAAAAATCTACAGAAGATAGAAACTTATTTCGGCCGTCAATCCCTGCATGGGGCGCCTGACCATCAAAAACACAACGCGACACGGTAGCACTGTAGTTCTATCAGCATTCGTCTCATCTCGTTCGTTCAACCAGCGGTTGCATAGTTGCATGCTCAACCTTGGTTGCACCAGAAACGGCTGGATCCCTCATGTCAATGGTATTCCGCAGTGTTCCGCTAACGTCACTTGATTTCGTGTGCTTCCTGCGCACTTTGCAAATTTCGAAAGCTAAACTTGAATCAGAAGCTCACAGAATCTTTTACCCATTTAGTTGATGTTGTTAATGTGTCCTTGCTCAGACGACTGAAATAGCGGATTTGTTTGCAGTTGCTTGTTGTACAGACGTCATTCCAGCAGAGTGGCCGGAATGACCGTTGTTGCTGACGGCGTGGCTTTCATATGAGTCATTGGCGTACAGCTTTTTTATCGAATCGTAGATGCAGTCCTGCTCTTCCTCATCCACCGGCTGCATCTTCCTCTTGCTTGCCTGCCTTCGCTGGGCCAGCAGCTGTGATTGGGACACTTGCAGCTGGCGAGACACCTGCTCTCGGCAGCGAATTACATCCTCGGGAGCGCCAACATCTGCCAGTGCTTGGAGGGCTACTGTGATTAGCAACCAATGCGAGGTTAGCGCTTCCATTTCCAGAGAGACGAGAGCAAGGGCCACGATCGAAGGCTTCTCATTGGCCAGCACGGTATTGTTTGCTAGCAAAACCTGCATCTTTGTCTCCCACAGCACCTTGAGAGACGCAACCCTAAGAGGGCCCTCAGGACCCAGCACGGATTCGCAATTGGTTTCCAGCAAGGCATGGTACTGAAAACACGCATACAAACAGATACGGGTATGTTAGACCACACCTGAAGGTATACAACTTGAACGTGTTTCCTTGCGTAGATTGGATAGATATATGTGAGAGAAAACTTACGGCATGAAGGAAGTCGAGAGCGGTAGCACGAGTGAGATCCCAATGAAATCGGTCGAGGATAACTTTTTCCATTCGTCGCACCTCTGAGACGCTGCACTCACAGCTCCCGCTGCGTATTAGATCCGCCAGTGTAGGGACAGCCTAAAATAAATATGGAAGCCAAACTGTTTTGTAGCATTTTGCTTCAGATTGTTCTGGACAATGTGGAATTAATAAAGCATAAAACCTTTTTATGAACTGATTCTACGACCGAGTACAACGCAATGTACATTTTATAATCTACTTCACGTATTTAAAAGTATGGTATAGACTGTACTATCATAATATAAACGTAAATGACGGCATATAAATGAATACAAGTGGTATGATGATTGGTATTATTCACCATCCCCAGATAACATACTCCGAAATGAAACTAAAGAAGGCCACATATCTTCAAGACAAACAGGAAATGTCTTGTCCGTTAGGAACGAGGAACACGTGTGTTCCACATTTCTTTCTAATAACGTTTGTTTGAAGGCAAGTGAGTTGTCCAGTTTAGCCAGCCCCAGTCCTATTTCTCCTCCCCGCCTTCATACTCATCTAGCGCACTACCAAATAACTTTCCACTACCCTGAATAGTTCAATGTAAAAATTGCAAAGTAACGAAACTATAACCTTGAGTCCCTTAATGCCTTCCTTGATAATTAACGATAACGTTTCGCCTAAGCCCAGACTTACAACTCCGCGGTCATAAAAAAGGACTTTTAAACCAGTTTTGTATTAAGTGGAGCAAAGCCACAAGTTATGCAAAGTAAAACATAACATGTAATAAACGTGTGATGACAGCTATGCAAGTGCTATATCTATGTGTAAGCTCCAAAATTGAAAAAGCGCAGGTAAGATATTTACATCATCGTCTAGAGTGACCTTTGCGGCAAGGAAGAAACACGAACAGGCGATCACTTGTAGGAATCGAGGCTTCGCACGAACTACTTGCAGGAATTCGTCGAGCAGAGCAGTCGCGAGAAACAGCACCTCTCGCGGGAGACCAAAGCCAGTCAAAATGGTAGAAAACCAGCGTACCGTATAATCACGCTGCACTCCGCTGATTTCTTCTGATGTCGACGATGAACTCTGCAATTATTAGGTACAATAAAACGTCACACTTCGAATTGAATGCTCCGTCGTCAGCAGTTTCCACACTACCATTGCCTCATTGGACTATTATTGGTACAATTATAATTAGACCACTGTAACTAAAATCATCTTGGATTCCACTCGACAAGAAATTGGCAAAAAATGCTCTTACATGAGCGGAAAACTTCCTCGGCCGCCAGGTCTTTCGTTCACGTGCGACGTGTCGTCGAAGTAAAGCGGCCACTCGGTCCACGTTCCAAAGGCGCCTCAGTTGGTCTTCGAATGCAATTGCTAATTTTGGGTCCACCTGCAAGGGCAGTTGCGTACGCTGGTGCATGACGGTAATGCTGTTGTTGTCTAAGACGAGCTCTGCAATTAAGTGCAAGATCCTCTTTAAAAAGCGAGCATTTGTGCACATCAAATTGATTGAGAGTGAACTCTTGCCCACTAACGATGCGGAGCATATCTTGAGTGTTTCATATGGAAGAAGACAATAGGAAGCTGTTTCGACAGGATGTGCCAAGTTCAATATCTGCTAGCATTATTTGTATTTCGTTCATTTCGTATGCTCCTTCGCCACCTCTGGCCGCAAGACTGCCCTCTCAACCGCTCTGCAACCATTACATTACATCCATCACATTACATTATATTACACTACTCATATCGGCTTGTACAAGGAAATGTTGGCGCTCCATAAGCTTATGTAATACGTACATACATATTTCTATTTGCTAATTTGCAATCATTTGTGTAATTTGCACACTGAGTTCTAAATTCGATTTGTAGTGTATGTTGCGTCATCCTTTAAAATATTTCCCAGAAACTGTTGCTCCACAAGCTGCAATAACAGCTGGCATGCTTCTTTAAGCATCGCTACCGTAACTTTTACCAGTGTACCTAGAACCCATATAACAAAACGCCTCGACAAGATGTACCATTTCACTGCCTAGATAGCTAGGTTAGGCTCAAGAGAGCGACCGCAGTCTTCACTGAGCTTACCAGTCGTCCGCAGTGTCTTTGGCATTTCATTAGCTGACGACTTTAGTTTCTCCTATAAGTCACTAGATGGCGCTAGAAATCTTAACCGCCCAAGCGTGCCCTGACAAAGGTTACACTATGATGTCACCCCTTTCTTAATTGCAATGTCTTTTTCAATCTCTTCGTGAGGGTTAGTGTAGATATATCAGATAGTAAATATTTAGGCATTCGATAATGATTTAATATCAGCGGAATTTCGTTAGGCCTCACTGCCGAACTCTAAAAGGAAATATCGGTCAAACAGTGACGTGAGATTTTTGCGCCAGACAAATTTAAAATTGTTGATACTTTCATGATACTGTAAGTTTGTAACTACATCTCGCATCAACATTTCCGCGATGCACATACGAGCCTTTAGTAGGTGCGTGAACAATATACTCGCCAATGTACTTAAGTTATTTCGCCAGACACAGACAAGCCTGATTCGAAATCTCCTCAGACCATTTAACATTACAGCTCCTAAATGTAGCAAAGTTAAACGCCGTGACATCATTAAACGAAAAGGAATAAAAAAACTTCTTAACAAGCGCTACCGACAGTTTCGATTTCGTTACGAAATTTGCCCCTTTTAATACTGATTTTTTTGAAGATATACTTTTGAAGGTAACTCTAAGGGCGCAAAATACTTCTACGGGCTAGATTGTTGAAAAGCATCCTACGATCATTGTCCTCTCTACGTCATTGCGTCGTTTTCTGAACCTCGATGGCAGCAAGAGAAGATAAAGCGAAATGGGAAACTTGGTGGTATTTGTTTGGTCGCCTATGAGAACTCGATGTTTAGTACTAGTGAGAATCGCCACTGACCCATCGACGTACAAATTATCCGTTTCTTTGATTCCTTGTGGTCATACATCGCTTCACTTCCTATTTTCTCGTCACGACACCACCATCCTCAATGAAGATGAATGACTGCACTGTTGTTCACTTGTTAACGTCATTTCAGTACGACCACGAAAGTACCAACGAAAAGACGGTACTAGCCACCTACCTCTAATAATAAGGTAAATTATCAACGTTTCCTTAAATTTCTAGCCTGGTTACACGATTACATACACGATGCAGCATTTATTGTAAGTGTAGCTAGCTACTCACCACTGGTACATGGGCTGATTAGAAAGACGCTATGATGAACTTACTGGGTCTCTCTCTTTCTCGGTGATTGTCGAACTTAATGTATCGAAACTGCGGAAGGAAATCGCAATGACGGGGAATATGTAGGTGGATGTCTAAACTGGTATAGGTTAGTTTCAAGCAGTAGCAGCGGTCATAATTGCTGCTGCGACTGTTGTTATACGGTTTCCTTAAACGGCTTCCGCTTCTTCGGTTGCCAAAAAGTCCGAAACCTGAGAATCCTACTGTACGACAGAAACTTGATGACGGGCGTCGACGAATTGCTGCTGGTGACTGTCTGTTTTCAGTCACACAGACTCACCCAGCACAGGCACCCTTCAGTGCTCGCCTGCTTCTTTCGTTGCAGATTGCTTTTGCCTAGCGCTACAGCAGCGACAGCACCAGCCGAAGAGCAGCAGCGGTTCAACAACAGCAACTGCCGCACCAACGGCGAACGGCACAGCACACCAACAGCACGAACACCAGCGATTGACACACACTCACATAAGAGAGCCGGGTGCGCTTCCCCCTAGCTGTCAAGTACATACAGTCACAAACTCTAACCAGAGCACAACATGCGAGAGTAAGTGTGCTAGAACAGAGAGGAGTGCCGTCGACCCTAACGACCGTAAACTACCCACTGAGTGAAGCAGTAGCTTTAGTCTGCTAGTCAGCTACGCAGATCAAAGCTTTTCTAACGGCTTAGTCACCAGGGCGCTATGGGTACCAATAACAATAGCCAGAAGAATAGTGGAGGCTCACAAACGAGGCTTCAGCGCATGCGCGTGGCGAATGATGATAGCGCCATCGCCGGCAGACTGCCGTGACAAGAAATGGCAAACTGGCAGGAAACAGCGAGAGAACAGCCCAGTGTGCTCGACGGGGAAATATTTCTTGTAACTGGTACGCGAACTCTCTGGAAGGTTCGTGCGGAGACGTGGGCAAGGTGCTATGAGACGATAAAGTCAATCTATTGTGGTCTACAGTATATGGCACTGGAGGTACGTCACAGGCGATCGTGGTAGAGCCGCTTTCAGCCAAGGAAGGAAGCTATCAAAAGGATAGCCCCAGCTCTCTAACCGTTACTATTATCACTACCTTTAAGTAATATTTGGTCATATTTGGTCTTATGGCAGTAATTTTAGTGATGTAGGCACGCCTTAGTGCGTGAGGCCCACACTGCACAGACGTATACCGCGACCAGAAGATAGGTGCAGAATCAAGTACGCATGAGCGTTTTTCGTCAACAAGGAACGAAATAACATAGTTTATCTGACCGAATACCTACAAATAACAAAAATATGTGCTAAAAAATAACAGTACAAAAACCCAGATAATGTTTCTATAACGCATTTATATAGTACTATATCGTCACAGTCGTTGACCTAGCCTAACTCGTGACATCTAGAAGTTCACTGAAAAAAGGCATGCCCGAATTTGTTTGTGCACCTACCATTCTTGAGAGAGAAACAGCATGTGCGAAACAAGCGCTTTTAGTAAGACATAACTTTTTATTCTTCACCATGTTATTGTGGCATAGCGGTTTTGAGTTCTGACGTCATTAGAATGTCTTCTTAAATGACTTATCGTAGTTTAACGACGCTAAGGGTGTTAAAATATATACTAGAATACCCAACCACCCAAAAACGCGTGCTGTCGTTCCACTGATCGACATATGAGAACAAAACAAAGGATATTACGTCTTTCCATGATGTTAACCCGAAGATGTAGTAACTGTCAAGCCGTCATTCCGCTTAAATATGGACCGGTTCAGTATACGAATCTGTGCATGTATGTGCTGAATCAATCCTAATTGCTAAATATGATGTTCTGATCACTTACTTAATATACTGAGTCACTTGAATCTCTCTAACGAATCACAATTTTTCATACTGGTGCTCAACACATGTTTGTATATTTTAATGTACTGAGGACTTTCGTATCCGCTTGTTTCGGTTACGCAAATAAACCACATCTGAAATGGAATTGCTTTTATTGTTACCCAGTTTGCTTCCAGTTATATTTGAAGGCAAGCACAGGATAGGAGAAATAAGGTAAACCTGCAGCAAGGCTAATGAAATTACAAATACCCTATATATTATAGCTTAAATCATCAACTCACGATTCTGCCAAATATGCCACATGGGAGATTTGATGCAGCTCGTATATATATATATATATATATATATATTGGTGGAAATCCACCTACTGCTCGAAAATCTATCAAAGTAACTATTTAGTAGTTTCATACAACTCATTTTAATTAAAAAGTAGACATCCGTCGCTTATTATACTATCCGACTTAACAGTAAACGCATTGCCTGTCACTAAATAGTAAATTAACAATTAAGAATGGCTCAGGAGCACGCGAAAATCGCTGAAAGAACAAACTAGCGATCCCACAGTTCTAACGTGAACCGATGTCCGAACTAGCAGGAGAACCTCGTAGATGTCAAACTCTGACCCAGTGTCGATTTTATAAGCATCCACAGAAAACGGTCGTGGAATTCACCTTGCGACTAAACGATCTTGATCATAACTTATTTAGTACTAAAAATTCGCAGCATAGGTTACGTTACGGGTATCTATTCGGTTCCTTTACGGTCCCTGTTGGAGCAGCACTCGCACTGATAAGAACATCGAAACCAGCAGGGAGGCCTTGTTGTGGTTGTTGTTGTTACAAAGTTCCTATTAGAGAAGTGTGGTAGATAACACACATCAATATTTTCATTGTAATATAAATGTTATTTTTGATAACAATCAATTATATAATTGGAACTGGCTATAGTATGGAAAGGTTTGATTAGGACGATCAGGCCGGGTATATGTCCGAGTACGACCAGTGAGCGCCATGAACGTAAACAGCATCAGAGAATACCAACAAGTGAGTACACGTTGAATCACAGGACCCAGCCGCTTTAGACCGCTACCACATTTAGAGCTGGCGGCTACGGTGAGAAAGTACTTTTGTTGCTGCTGAAAGAAAAAGCAGAAATAACTTTGTAATGCTGGCATCTATCTCACAGGCAGTCGCTGCCCCCCAAAAATTGACAAGTACATAGCACTAAGTTTGGGTTGGACTACTTCTTACCTGTTCGTAGACCGGAACCAAAAAATCGAATATAAGGAAAACATACTAAGAAGTGGGCTGGTAAACAGTTAACGTCAATTAGTGTTTTTGTTGTATGCAGTGGGTTCGCTAGTGCAAAAAAAGAAGAACCCATTATATTAAATCTTGTTTCTGCCATAATTACGTGACGTCTTATAGGGATTGAGCTGCGATCTAAGTGAGTTCGAGATATTGATGGTTTCACTTTCGCTTTTTTTAGCGCAAACATTTGCGATAAAACCACGTCTTCAAACTCTATGCACATACGAAACATGTAAATAATTTAAGACACAAATTCTGAATTCGACATTCTACGTTATGAAGTGATGTAGAGGGTGTTGACAAACAGTGAAGTATATCTAAGTGTATATAATAATATATAGTCTTATGAAATTCACCTGCTTGCGCCGAACTATCGCCTAGCTAACCAATACCGATCTATCATTAACTCAAATTGTGATGCGAAACACAAACTATGCTCTTCTTATGAAAATTGCATGCACTTTTCCAAGTAACAGTAAAGCAATTTTAAACGAACTTTACAGGGTAGCTGTCACAACGCAGCTGAAATCGGCTAACTTTAATACCACATTTCTATCATAACCCAATAGTTGGATAGGCAAAGGTTAAAGTAAGCATCTGTAGTTAAGAAAAAGTGTAATAAAACAAATCTCAATGCAAGTTGTTCAAGTATTCGCGCGAAGCATTTTCCTTTGCCACTGTAAACGTCATCTTGTCATCATAAAATAACCAGCTATCAATAACTAAAGTCTATAAAATACCCAATCGCCCACATTCACATCATAATAATCTAGAGTTTGAAAGAAATCTGCCAAAAGTAAACAAAAAAAAGCCGCGGGGTGGGTATTGGATGCTACGTAAGCAAAGCACATCGTAAAGTGGCAAAGGAGGTTCGGATGACGTTGAGCTGCGTCTCTTATGTACAACTCAGTTCAAACGTCATTTCAAATAGCTACCTTGCACTTAAAGATAGCCATAGGGCTTTCTGTGGATGCGCGAGTCGGATCGCTAGCGTATCACAAATGCGAAGCTCCCTGCTCTATCGAAGCACCATAGCTTCTGGGTCAGCGTTAGTGGAGGCATAACGTTACTGTTAACGTACTACTAAAAGCTTCGCTTTGTACTGTTGGCTAAAGCAGTCAACAGTGATCCGAATCGCACGAAAAGTTCGACAGATTATAGGTAGCTTGCCGCATTTCGTCGAGGTAGGTCGAAGCGCAGCACCGGAGCCGCACATAATCACCAAACGCCCGATCATTGCAGTTAGTCAGGGATGATGCAAAGCGCCAAACAACGATAAAATCAAAATAAGTAGGCCAACGCGCAGAGACAGAGGACTGTCAGTTGTCTGCTTACTGATATCGACTGAGACTGTCCAAGGGTTTCTATTTGGAACCTTCCGGGGCTAATTACTAATGCCTCAGTGGTCGAGTGGTGAACGTTGAGCTGTTCGCCAGGCCTCGTAGCATCCACACAGACAAGCGACTATGACATTATTCGCCCATGGTTACTGAGGACGGCGAATGGCATTGGCCGGTGATACGGCTGCAGCGGCCATAATTGGAACGATACGACTATGCCAGCATTACTGCTACTGCTCTCGCTTATGTTTCAATTTCATCTTTCTTTTCTTTTATAACGTTTTTCTCACACGCACAGAACTAGCTGCGCACAAAGACCTGAACAAGTGATAAGAAATACAACAAGAACAGACTTGTATATGCGGCAAATACGTTAAAACGGCCGTGGCATAAAATACAAACTTTGCATAGTAGCACTTGTAACAATAATATGTGAGTAGCTATGAGCCCGTGATCGTAAAGGTAACCGATAAAGGTGGCTATAGAAATGGTAAGATCGGACATTTTTCTGCCGTGCCGTATCCAAATAGCGTTGCAGTTAGACTACGGTATGCACTGTATATGGAGAACGTAGCAATGATGGTATGAGAAGCATTTTATAAAGGTGGTTGATGCAAGAACTGTATTCGATGTGCCTTTCGTATATATATATATATATATAGTTAGAGTTAAAGAGTAAACGTTTAGTAGGTACGGCCTCGTTTGTATGGATGACTATTTGTTCACTCTATCTATAGCCACATACCGATATGCGTATTCTACCAAATGCACCGAGGTGTGAAAAAGTCTTGCGTTAATAAATGCACTCGGCTTATTCAGTAACCTGGTTTGACGCCGGTTTATTTTCTCAGAAAATGCCAAAATAATTTCCCCAGCAAGTGCATTCCTTTAAAAAATAATATTTTAAAAATACGTTTCAGTATTAGCGTTGTTTGTAGTTGAAAGAAGTTCCGTAAGAGCAAAATCTGTTTCTCTATTCTATTATACACACTGCCATATTAGCAATTTCAAATTTCTCTATACGCTACCCCCAGCTAAAACTCAATTCACTGTCGAGCTCTATGGTTTGGTGTACTTGCATGTGCCTTTCGACCGAAATAGACACGTAGGTGTGCAAGTTGGATCCCCGCCGCTGAACATTTTTATTTATGAGGCCCGTTTTACGAAGTAATGCAAAAAGCGCTACCGTGGACGTTGTTGGCTGATGGTTATCCTTAAAGTCAGATACTGCAGAGAAAGAGTAAAAATGAAACGCTCTATAGGTAAATCTGTTCTAGCTAGCACATATCTGTTGGCTTTGAATTAATCTTATGTATACAATAATGCGGTGGACATGAATCATCTAATGAATGTCACGACATATGAGATAATAAGGAAGAGTCATCCCATAAAAACAAAGTATGATACAAACAATGAGAAATGAAAGCTCATTCCAAGTTGCAGCAAATTGGCGATTGTTTGACTCGTAATTAGTAATAATCAGTTTTTCCCTATTTTGCCTTAGCTTTGAAAGTTGAGTCAAAGTATTAACTGTAATACGACTCGAACTGAATCAAGATAGAGCCTGTACACCGATTGGACCTGCCCAATTCTGAACGCGGCAGTATCTGTGTACCACACATAGATGTTATCTGAATTAGATAGAGGCCAGCACAGCAGTGGATTCGTTGAACTTGCTTAGAACCACTTTTCACATTGTAAGACTTCTCTTTTCTGCCTAGTTTCCACAGGCTGGACTATTAAAATCATTCCCTGTTAAAGTCATCAGCGAAATCGGCAAGCATTTGGCAAACACTATATTAAGTCACACAAGAAAATGAGCATAAACTAGATATAATATACGTAATTGTATATTTGAGTGAATTATTGTTTAGTAGGCGGCATTGTCAATGTCCACCCATATATATATATATATATATATATATATATATACAATATGCTTTCTATCGATATTGATCGTTGGTGCTAGTATGAATGCCTAACTTCGTTCAAAGGCGTCAACTCACTGACACTGCACGTTAAATATACAGCATAGCATATGATTATCACCATTTCTTATGGCCAACGAGCAACAGTAATGGCACCATTGGGAAAAATTTCACTCGCTGCTGGAGCCACGTGCAGGTTTCGTGGGAGCTGCGATAGAAGTGCTGTCATTGGCGGCAGTGACAGTAGGAAAAATAGTATTATATGTACTGAAATTGAACACGAGGAACTCGTCTAGGAAATTAAATGCACTATATCATACATGCTAATAACAATAATACCTCACACCGCCTGGAGAACAGCCTGAAGAGTAGTTTATGGATAGTTATCAGTAGCTCGGCTGTACTCACGAATGCGCCACGAAACACAGTGGTTGTATTGAGATTGACGGCATAAAGTTGATTGAACATCAAGAATGAGGTGGAATTCGATTTTAAATATAATTTTTATACAGCAATAATATAGAGCACTCATTGGTAACAACGCTACTGTAAATATAGGCATTGAAAAACTCATTAAATACCCATAGAGATCAGTGAATAAACAGATTTTTATTTTAGATTTATTGAAATTAAGAGAAAAATGTGATTGCAATTTTAGGGCCAAATATAAAGTTCCTATGCAAGCTTTTGGCTCCGGTATGTATCCTTTTGGCTACAGTGCACGACGTTTAGGAGGCCAGACTTACTATCATAACTAAACTTCACACTTCCAGGCTTTCATTAGTAATTTAATGGATCTTATCTATACTCAAATTATTGCCCACCTGTAGTGAATGGAGTTGTAATCTTAAATATGGCTGTGACTTCGTCGCACACGTAAAATATACGATGGCACAAAGGGAAGCCGTGGAATCGGGCTAGACATCTCGGTCTTCTGGAAAGCGACCACGCGCAGTAAGAAAAAATATTCGTCACACGAAAGTGAATATGACCATGCTGTGTTTCGCTGGGGAATTTCTATGTATACTAAACTGAAGCCAGCAAGAATTACATATACATCTACTGAGAGGAATAGCCGAAAAGCAGTACAATAGATGAAGTGGTAGAAACCAACGCGGTTCATAGCGCTTCTACTTTAATAATTTGCCTCACCGTTAGTCGATATCTTCTCTAGCAAATCTAAGTAAAATCTACATATTTATTAACGGATCGAAATTGCTAACGACTTACTAAATATGGGGTATAAAAGTCGCAATCAAATGGAGTTCACAAAAACTTTTGGATGAATTAAAGTATCTCGTAAACTAAAAGTTAAAATACTATTCGGCCACTGCATGTTAGGATTGGTGGCATCGTTTCCGATACAACAATTTTCAAACTTAGTTTTAACTGAAGTAGCCTAGCGTCCCCAGTAGCTCCATCTATGACCTAAAACCTGTATGATTGGCGTAATAGTGTAGTTGTAAGGACCTTCCACGCGACCTCCGATTGTAGAGGTCTATACTTGGTCGTCCTCCAATGCAATAGTGATTTAGAATTCCATATGGAGACATTCCGTCCATCTGTCTATTCCAAAAACGAGCACTACAACGTACTTAGCTTACATGAAAAAAATGCATAGATATATACGAATTTGATCCCACAAACCACAATAAACTTCAATCTGCCAGCCAATCACATCATTCGCGTTCGTAATAATACAATAAGCTCGTCACTGACTCTATTGGCTTATCTCAAAAAAAGTTACCGCATCTTGTGTAGGTGGAAGTAGCTTAACCTAGCTGTCTATTAGGCTATTGTGGGGGCTACGCTGACGTCCGGGCCAGGTATACAGCACTGTCTTTGCTAACAACAAGTGTAAACGGGATGGCCGCAGTAGAGGGTCTGGCGCTTCTGTAACGCTTGGAATGCGACGCATGGGAGTGACGTATGCGTCGAGTATTCACATAGATGTTCATTATTCCATAGCATCAAAGCCACACAACGGACAAATATTCCGCCATCGTGTAACTTGTAATACCGTAAAGATAGTCTACACCATTTGACGGCCAGGGTCGTTCTCCAGCAAAGCGAATTGTTGTTCTCGGCTCAATATTCGATCTTTTCATAGCGATGCGTTAAAGATTCAATTGTTGTAAAACGGTACAGATTAGTGTTTGCCTAGATAAAATGGAATTCGTGTGTGTGTTCACTCTTAAGGCTTGAGACGTGACTTACGGATCTCGAAGGCCCTTTTTCCTAATTTCTTTATTAACTCCGAAGTATTATTCCCGCAACCGTCAGGAATACTTGACTTTCGACCAAATAATATTAATATATCCTATTAGTGTTTTATATCGGCCTTATGTCTTCCTTCTGGAACAGTATATATATATATATAAACGTCTTTTCTGTACGCTGGTGGATATTTCCACTCAAGCAAACTGGTAAGAATACTGTTGACATTACTTTCATAATGTCGTTTCAGTACAGAACAGCAGTTTGATTGCGATGATTTCAAGGGCAAGCGAAAGGGCTATATGGAGCCGATTTGCGTTTTCCATCAGAAAACACACGCAGGTGGGCTGCAGTAGCAACAGTGTACAAAACGTTGCTGAGCCCACAAATATAACAGGTACTGGATAGTTGTACTACTTACAGGAGCTTCGTAAAACATTGTCTTTGACGATTCACAATTCCTTTCTTGCCAAATAACGTGCGTTACAGTAAGTACAATACAATCATGTACGAAATAGTATTTCATTGCACGTTTTTGCCAGGCGTATGCTCGCCTACTCAGTGTGACGACGGTTGCTGTAATGACAGTCCGTTGTCGTCAGAGCTGCGCAGCCGCACCTCAAGTTAGATTCTCCCGCCAAATTTTGTGAGCTGTTGTTTCCCGAGCGCCTGAACCCCCATGGAATTGCCAAATGGGAAGGAGCATATATATATGGCAACGAACTTTAACGAGAATAAACTCAGTCAGTGTTAGTTGAGTTCTGTTTCTCGCAGGGATGGAGCAAACTCCCGTTAGCATCACTGAAATACTGCCGTTTGCGCGATCACAATCAGTCATACTAAAGTTGACTCTCGGACCCTTTAGCCTTCCGACAACAGCAGAGCGGCCTGCAATGGACGGCCTGATCACAGCACTGGGACAGGCATAGCACCACTAATGACAGCCGTTCACCATGACACTGTTAATCAGCATATAGCTTTTTTCAACCGAAGTACCCCGCTCTTGCGTTCTACATGAGCAAAGCGAACAAACGTTCATAGATGAGCAAGCTAGCAGAACACCAGCTGACGGCTTTTTAACTTTCACGGAAAATAGACTGGGGAGGGCGCGTTGCAATGCCTGTACTAGGCATTCGGTACCGGAGGAACGTTCAGGTTTTCGGTAAGGCGACCCTACTGACATGATGCCACTGCAGAAATGAAATGTTTACCAGAACTCCTCTAGTAATCGTTTTTGCTTCGCTTGGGTGGCACACCCCATAAGGCTGGTAAGAAACGAAAAACTATATTTGGCTCGTTCACCAGACGCCGGAATGACGTGAGCTAAGAAAAGTCAAGTCCAATATAATCGTAAATTGCAAGTAACTCTTCGGAAGTTCAGATGTGGCAGAAAACTTAATTTAGAGTTTATTCTGGACATATTTTCTTGAATATAGTTACGCACTCTGAAAGTGAGACCTGAACAGAAAACAGATAGTTAAATCTCTATAACTGGCCAAGTTCTTCTATTGTAGATTTTGTTGTGTGTCCAGCTCGGTGGCTTGGTGCATTCGTATGCGCCTTACGACCGGAGGAGACACGCAGGTGCACGGTTTCGATCCCCGCCGGTGCATATTTACATTTATATGGGGTCCGTCTTACGGAGTAATGCAAAAACGGCTACCGTGGACGTTAAATGTTAACTGATGGTCAACCCCAAAAACAAATACATAGATTTTCTTGTGTTACATTCTTTTTTTCCATTGTGGAAGCCCTCGAGGCGGGTCAAAAAGGGGGTGGATTTGTATTTCAGCAATAACGTTGTATTGTCCCGTCGAAACGAGGTTTGACGATGTCGACGAAGAACAAGCATAACAGATAGCAAGGGAGACAGACAACGCAGAAGCTCTTGGACGAGCTATATGCGGACTGTTTTCAGGGAGGGAACTCCGTGTGCTCAAGGTATATTCCACAATGTTGTATGACAAGTGTATGCTGCTATATTTTCGCATAGTGGGCAGATTGTATTTACAGAGTATCATTAGCTTACTCAGCAACCGTGATCTCTGGCAAATGCAGCCAGTTGGAACAATCAAAGAGTGCGGGTTTTTTTTATAAAGGCTGCTCTCTAATGGATACGAAATATGCAAGTCTTCTTATTTCTCCTTAAAAAGCAACAGCTTCCTTCCCAAGAGCGCCAAGGTTACGATATTATTATCGTTAAAATTGCTGCTCCATTCTCATATGCCTTACGGAATGGCTGCTTTCCTTGCAGAAAATGAGTTCACCGGCCGAAACGTTTCTTTTGTTGCCCTGTAGAACGTGACGAAATCAAGGATTCGGTTCTAACGTTGACCCGCCTTGTGTCACATCTGTCGGTACGGGCTCATGTCTAGCGATGATCTATCTTACTTGCCTTCTTTGTGTGCAACGCATCATTTGATGCAATTTTTTCTGGACGATGTACCTTACCATCATGGCAGCATATAATGGATGCAACCATTTGGATGGATCAAAGTTACCCAATGCCTTCCAGCTCCCAGCAGCCGCTATGACAATCATATGACACATACTTGATGACACCGTGATTTCGTTCCTGATATTGTTGTTTCTTTGGCGATCAGTTAAATCATAAAAGCATTGGAAGCATCAATCTAATACAATTGGAGAGCGGTTTTTCCACGAAAGGCTAATGCGAATTTATCGCATCAGAATTAACAGTCAGTCGTCTTCGATGGGCGGAGATATTCAGAGTCTGCCGAATAACTGTCTCGGCGACTGATACGAACCACAATAGTAGCACGATATCAGGGAGATAGATAGCGAAATATAAATCTCGAAAGAAATAAAGAGATTAAGTTTGAGAAAAATGACAACTGAGACAAATTATAGTAAAAGTAGAAAATTTGTGTTGTACATAGTTTCTACAGCGCGCCAGCTCTGTTTACCGCAGCCTTCCCATGATAACCATGTAGGAACAACGGAAGTCATAGAACCCGTGAAGTATATGCAGATACAGCTGACTTGAAGAGTGAATTGAGCACGTGCGCTTCAGCTTGTTCGGATCCATACATGATGACATGGTTTCTCGTCGGTAATATTTACCTGTCGCCATCCCTCCTTTATTCTATTCTCTTCTGTTGTCGGCTTTAGGCATAGCGTAATAGGCTTAATTTTTTGGGCTTTAACTCATTTGGCGCCTAGTCACCTTTTCATATAGCCAATGAGACCTGTTTAACTAGCTACTGGACTGGCTTGTCAACCCTAATTGTATCAAAAACAGTTAAATTAAAAGGACAATTTAAAAAGGATAATTTAAAAAGACAATTGAAGACAGTTAATTAATTTTAAAGCTTTCATCTTCTGTTCTCTATTGTCATTTCTTGCGCACACAGTCATTATAGTATAACACACAACATCATTTCGTAGAATAGCTATTTTTATGCCTTTTCTCCCTACGAGGTTGCTTCGCCGAGTAATCGTGGTTCCTCTACCAGACTGACAGCACTGAAACCCAGACAGGCAAACACAGAGCCGTTGGTTTTTTGGCTAATTGGCCAGCGGCACCAGAAAATCGCGATTAGATGTCTTATCGCTCATGAGTCTGCTTTTCGGCGCCATTTTTAGCCCCCTTGAGGGCTCGACCGTTAGACGTTTAACTGATCACGAGAGCGAAGGAGTGACAGGAAAAATTTAGAGGGCCAGGCACACAGCATCGACAAGGTTTGCGTCGAAGTCGAAGTGAGCGTGTTCTACTGATGGTTCACACAATCAACCAAATAACGGCTGTCACACGGTAAACACTGCTTAGACACACAACACAATTGGCTTACCGACAACGCTATCTAGCTTCGTCGCTCCGCGCGCTTAGACCACCGTTTGAGCCACCAATGAAGAAGAATGTTTTAGCCATCATCCACATGCATTCTGGCCTGATTAACCCCACTACTCAATTTACTAGACAAGTTTATGTATTCCTATTGGACTAGTTACTGTAAAAGGTACTCACCAATCCCTATTAGCAAGGACGTTCAGTCCTTCCAAGGTTGGCCTGTGGCCTGAAAAACGACTCTCGGAAAAGAGCCCGGACGACAGCGCTAGCGTAAACCTTACAACAGATGGCCGCCGCAGGCGAGGAGGAGTAACTGTATTTGTGTGTCTGATCGCCGTTGCATACTGGCGAGGGTAGACGACAGCTAGCCCGGTGACGGGTTAATTAGCCAGTGCGTAGCGACGCGTCTAAATCAATGCTGTTGTTTGCGACAGTTGTTGCGGTATTTCTCTACGGTCTTTATTGTTGCTGTAGGCCGCAGTACGTAATGATGGCTGCTGCTTTGCTAAAAACTATTGAGATTGAGGGCAAAATGATATTTCTGAACGACGACAGGATATATAAAAAAGACTAGGTACGGTAAAGCAGTGCTTTAAAAGCGAGTGAGAGAGCAAGACAGCTCATTCCTCAAGTACTTCGTTTTCTTGGAAATTATTGATTGTCGAATAACGTGATATTACTATGCCCCCGAGCTAGCCAGGGCAGTAATCAATTAACATCATATTTTCCACTGTTCTGAAGCATACTCTTTATTATCAATAACTTAACAACGCGGATGTAAACATAATTTTTACTCAGTATTAAATAAATAAAGAGAGACCAACCCGAGGAATATCGATACTATCAAGCAGTTCAATGGACATATTTTTTATTGCGCATCGATTCAGGCGCAGTTTATTGCCAGTAGTCTAGTAACTGAGCTGTATCATAGCTAAGCAGAAAAGAGGAATGTGATGAATAATCAGCCAAAAACCGTAATCAGTAATCTATGCTAGGTATGCGACAACAATATGATATCGTAAGCATGATGGTCATTGTAAATAGTTTGCTGCTGTTACAGCACGGACCACACTTACAACTTACAACACATATATTTTGACGAACTGTTACGGTCATTGAACCGAACGTGACTGAAGCACCAAATCGGTTGTGAGTAGATCATAGGTAAGCAATCACAAAAGCAATAGAAACACCTACGCGAACACCGAAGTCATAGACTGTACACCTTGAATTTGTTCATTAAAAACCTAATCATCATCTTTATCTTTCTTGGCAACTGGTCCTAATCATTTTTTTTAAATTTATCTCTCTTTTCATGTTAAAACGAAAAAAGAAGTATTTTTTTGTGGGAAATCTAGCATTTATTATACGAAACCGGTACTATTAGGCCTAACATTGGTAGTGTGGAGGGGCATATATTGTTTGCACTACAAACTGTTCGTAGAGATCAAGTCGTCAAAAAAGTTGCCAAAGGGCAACCTATTGACCTTGCCGCATTAAGTAAAATTCTTCGCTGAATTACATTTTTTCATACAGCATTGAAATAAATATAAGTTAAGCATTATAAGTTTATTTAAATTTCTCATCATTCAAATGTCGAAAGAAGCGAAAAAATGCACATCGTGTGTTGTTAATATTGTTAGCAAATCCGAAAGCGCGAAAGGTGCTTAACTGCGACCTAAATTTCAAATTTAGAGGTAACTGAAACGAAAGACTGTCTGTTCGGTTTCCAGTACGCGGGGGTGCCACGATGATGAACTATAATCTATACGGGGACAATGTATCTATATAGTGTCTACGCGAGCGAAATAAAAATCTCACCTAGGGTTACACAAAATCGACTTGTTTATTTCAAATTATTTTGTAAAGACATCTGCACTTAACCACAACTATCGCTACGATTATTCCTATCACTATTCACAGTTGCCGCACCAACGCATTTGACTTCATCATCATCTATCGTCGTGATCAGTTTTACTAGTGTCTAGCATTACATCTACCACCGTTTTAAACATTTGAATTCGTATTATTCCGTCGGGGACGGTATACTGAGTGATGTTCAAACAGGGAGGTTTATTATAGTGGAGAAGTCAGGGCGGCTTCAAGAAGTTCACATGGTCGGTGTGGAGCACTCCTGTCTCGATTGCACAAATAGTAAAAGGGCTACATATAAAATGAAACAGACAGGACACTGAAATTCTGTAGTGCCTCTTGCGGATTACTGTGGACCTTGGCCATACGTCGGAATTTGTCACACAATGTAAGATGCAAAAACGACGACTTCTTCCCTATTAAGACACCTCAACCGTCTGACATCCAAGTTGGTGTATATTGAGGGAGTCGAACGCTGCTTAGATAGTATGAACAGTTACGCTAGTTTTTATTATTTTTATTGGTGTCACGATGTTATCCCGTGTACAATAGGTGATTATCACTTTACTTTTTGTCGTTCCCTTTTTCTCATATTCTCAAAGTTTTTAAGTTCGTTGCTATAGTCCTATTTCACAAATTCCGTAATTGTTAGTGCCTCGTTTATTACTGTAGTACAATTATTATCGTATCGAAAAATCGTCAGTAACCTAGAACAAAAGTTCAGAACTACGTTCTGCCCATCGTGGTTTGTTAGTTGCATCATTTATTCGTAGCGGCGATAGCTCACTGTAGCTTTACTGGCGTTAAAGGTGGATCATCAGCAAAAATAAAGAACCGTTCTGGCATGTTTGTTTATACGGAATATATTATAGCGCATACACCTCTTGCTTTGTCTTTACATTCACCGATTTCCATGCGAATCGCTGATTGACAAGTAGATTCTCTGGTTGTCGTGGACTGTTTAGGTTGTATCAAGATCTTGTTGCGGATGAAAACTGCAAATGGGGCCAGACAAAAAATATTGGGTGGTGGAAGTTAGTGGCGTACTGGTTCGATTTTATTCACTACGCAGTATGATGTTGAGCTTATTGCGTGAAATTTGAGATAGTACTCAATTGATAAAGCGTAGAGGCACTGCCTGGCATGCGTATCAGTTAATGGAAGTATCACAAAGGAGAATCTAGAAGCAATGAATTAGCAACATGCATTGCTTTCTAGGTCGTCGTTTTACTGTATTGTGACTGTCACAATGTCATAACGAACGTATACCTTTATTAATTACAAACACGCCTACATGGAAGATAAGTGCTTCTCCTGCTTTCGTTTATTACGCTATGTTATTGGTGTGGTAGCTGAAAAATACCTTCGGAGTAGGTTTTTCGTTATACGCGTAAACATGTAAAGTATACACCAGAAAGTCTAAAAAGATTGATTAAAAGTTTTTTTCTAAAAAGAAGTTTTCCATACTTGAGTCAAAACGATTATACGTTATTATACGTTTTTCTCCGCAGAATCATCTATTGGATTATGCTATTAGAATAATGTCAAATACACATTTGCAAATTCGGCCGAAAAGTTGCCTTTGTAAAATAGTTAAGAAATGTATGAAATAGTGTGAAATAGTTAAGCCCAAAAAAAATAGTCTAAATTTGCGCGGATATCTGCTAAGTAACCTGAACTTTGCTTCAGCCCACTCAAAATATGAAAACTCAATTAGCTTATAACATATAACGTGGAAACATATAACACATACGACATTTTGCGGTACAAGTGTACAACAACTAGAAAATGTAAAATTTCTTTGATCAAAATTAACCTTTAAGCATATATTCATCACGTTTCCCATTGTACCGATCCTATTCTTGCCACACATAAACGTTTGTTCCATACAGAAACGACTTCGCCGCGTAACCAACGCAAGCAATCTAACAAGCGGAATTAGCTGAATTCTTAGCAAGCGAACACACCTAGTCGCCGTTTGTGAATAACAGACTGGTTACGTTTAGGACAGAACATTTGTCGAGCTCGGCGGTCTGGTGCATCCGCGTGTCCGTTGTGACCGGAGGAGACACGTGGTGCACGGGTTCGACACCCACGGTTGCACATTTACATTTATGGAATCCGTCTTACGCAGTAGTGCAAAAGCGGTACAGTGGACGCTAAATATTGGCTGGTGGTCACCCTAAAAGTATTATAGAACATTTTGCCGATACATATGTAGGTTCATATTGGTATTTCATCTCTGCTGAACATACTTTCTTTTCAGAGCGCGGCCCGGTATTCCAATACAAGGTGATATAGCGAAAAATAGTCAGCACAGTTGGATGCACATGCAGCCCGCACACAATTGTTGTTTCTCGAAGAACAATCCGTTTGGACGTTTACCTCATCGCTATTTTAGAAGCCAGAGGTGTGATGGCTTTAAACATCATACTAACCATACAGCGCTTTAAACGAAAGTTTTCTTTAGGATCAGCATCAATCACGACCACTCCATAAATAACGCGTTATCATCTGTGCAGTCCACGAGGACATAAAATTTTTCTGCACAATTACAACGTCGAGGATGCGAGTTTGTTGTTCGCTATATCTGTTAGTTATACTTGGCCGCAGAATACGTACGCCTAAACACCCTATTACAGAAAGGTTTGACCCTTTTCAGGGTTTCTGTAGCGTGGTAAAAGTACGATGTGTTGCAACAAGATGACTTCCTCGACAATTCTGTCAAAAGTTTTGTATTGGATCGAGATAAAGTATAAAGTATGGGCTATTCGCGTCGGTGATACAATATTGCTCTTATAGATAAGAAGAGTTTAGTGCTTAGGTTGCCAGGGTAGATCAAGGGTAGTTTTTGCACAGGTTGAAGGTTTTGGCTTAGGACTCAGTCCTTGACCTGCCTAGGTGGCTGCCACGCGTTGTGAATGTACCTTGGATGGCGGAGTCGCAGCTTGCGGTACTGCCTGGTTCAGGGAGCCCGAAGTACTCGTTGGTGAGGCGGTTGTTGTATGCCGGGAGGGCGTATCCGATCGAGAACGAGTGGCCAGAAGGTCGAACAACTGAAAGACATTTAATATAATCAAAATAAGGTATTGCTTTTTGCTTTGATTAAAAATTGGTATACTGGACTGGCATACATTCTGTATAGGAATAATATGACGTCCTCAGTAGTAAGGAATGATAAAAACGAAAAGCCCATATCCTTTAGGATACGGCTCAACCTTTACTCAAAATGATACAATTATAGTAATCATTTATTGTAATGGTGCTCTGTGAGAACATAACATTGTAACAGGGGTGAGAAGCGCATATAAGTATGAGCATAGAGCCCTTAGCGAAGGACACAGTAGGACTTGTTCTACTCTTTAAGCCGAAATGTGTGAGAGAAGAAAGCGACACGCGCACCCCGATTTAATCAAAAACTGGTTGCAGTATATATGCTTGAACTAACCTGCGTATTAGCTTTTTGCAATTGCTTCTGAGTGGCGTACAGCCGCTCCTGCACAGCTGCTGCCTCGACGCACTTTTTTGAAAACTTTTCTGACAAGTTCACAATATCCTCTCGAATCTCAGCCAAAACCCTGTCACTGGCTACAGACAAAACTTTGTTCTGCGTCTTTTGCTCTTCGCGATCCAGTGCGTCGTCTGTTTTCGGCGGCTGAACGTCAGATGGTGCCACAGGAAGTTTCAGATTTGCCTTCAGTTCTTCGATATGCGACCGATGTTGACGCTGCATGGCTTCAAGGGCGACCTGAATTTCATGACAGGAGAATGAAAGGGTAAATAAGAAGGAACAAATGTCTCAAAGCATTTGTGGAATCCGTAAGTTCATTTGCACTTTGAAGGAACAACGGTAAAATCATAATATAAAATTCACTAATTACTCGTAATCACTGTTAAATGTGCCAGCTGAGTGATCCGGATTGATATCTAAAAGTTTCTGGGACAGCCCATCCCTAATATACTCAAGCCAGCCTTCCCCATGCACGTGTAATAGGCCTATTGTTTGACGAAAACTGCCATACGCTATTACATTTTTATCATCAATAATGGATAATAATAGTTTATACTAAACACACATACCTGGGTTGCTCGAGTTTCCTCGGCTATTAGACGCTCTTTTTCAGCTCGTTCGGACTTCAACTTGGTCTCGAAGCTTTCATATAGGCGCGCCATTTCTGCTGCATGCGATTCTTGCAGAAGTCCGATCCCTATACATAAAAAAGGCAATAGATATACTTCAAGTAATAATCAAATACTTTTTAACTATCGTTATCTATTTCGTTTTAGGTCAACATATGCGAGTAAATGCAAGTCCAGCCGTTATCCAAAGTGTCTTAAACCAGAGGTTTTCCCTTTGCTTTGAGATACAAAGCAAAAATTAAGTTGACCGGGTATTACATTGTTTTATATCTATTTACAACGTCAGTGGAGCCATATTATTGTAATATGTTTTGTAAACGTTATTACTACCTTAGAAAGGACGTCAGTTCAATATCGCGCCCAAATGCTTTGTAAAAGTACAATTTTTAGTGTGCTTATGTATATGTATCTGCAAACGCCACTGAGGTACAGCTTTATTCAGTGACTTTCTAAATAATCGTAACAGACACTACAAAGAGCTTTCTTGAAATCAATAGAATACATCACCTTTGGAAGTTTCTGTTTAAGATGCAAATTACGAAGAAAGTTTGCACCAATCGATACACATTTTTTATTTTGGGGACTAAATAGAATACGATAAAAACGACAATCGCTATTTTAAGACGTAACAACAGAACCATATTTACAGATACAGTGTCAAAAATATTTTTCAAGGATTTTACATTTGAATCTATTGAAGTATGTAACCATAATATTTTTGGCTTTTTCCGAAATCTGAATGAATCCAGAAAAACATTCTTGCTGGAGTTTCCAGGAAAACTCACACAAACTGCATTTAAACGACGTAAAGTCTGTCGAGCCATAAACTCAGATAGAAGAAGTACTCTCGATTAATTTAAAATGTGTTATGTTTCAAAATAACTTGTTAGTTCCTTAGAATATCCACCGAGCGTCTACCATTATAGTCTGTTACTTTCTCTGCAGTTTTGTAAAACGTTTCTATTCAAAATGCATCGTGAGTGAATATGTTTGGCTGATAGAGTATTACCATGGCGTCAATATTTACTAATAGCCACTTTACTTAAATTTACCTTTGTCACAAAGTTGACGGACCTGCTCGAGCTCATTTTGCCATCGGGGCAGTCGGTGAATGTGAACCTCTTCACCTATTCTTAGTTGTTCCCTTAATCGACTCTCCAGGTCCGTCTGCAGGTTTGCCACGCGGACATCGTAAGAACTTCGTGCGGCATCCAATGCTCGCTGCAGCTCCTCGCAACGGTTGCACCTGAGGCATCGTTTGGAATAAAAAATTCAACGAAATTGCTGTATCATTCTATAAAGATAACCTTCAACGCAAGATATTTTTGTTGTTAGTTTTAACTATTTTTAATTGTTAAGTACGTCGAGTGTAGGGAAGGATCTAAGAAACGTTAAAGAGAATTCCAAGTTATAGTTATTTTAGCCGCTTCCGAACATGACCTGTCGTATATATTTGGAAACACTAGGCGTAGAGCGTTTTAATAAAAGTTGCTTCATAGACATCATCTGATGATGACTCATTGTAAATGAGGTAAAAGGATGACTTAAATTACGGTAACCCTTGACAGTGAAAGAGCTGGTTTCAAGGAGTATTTTTACGCCGACTATTGCCATCAAGCCACTACTCACAAAGAGTTCTCAACTCATAAATTCGCTTTTTTATATCTAAATCCTTACTAAAAGCAACCTTAGTACAACGTGATAATTCAAAATGTACCCATCGATGTTCTTGTGCTTATCGCGCTTGGCCGTCTCGTCCTGTTCGGCCATGTGCATTTCCATGGCTTCAATTTCTTTTTCAAGGCGCTCACAACCGGGGCACCCGGCCGACAACGCTGCTTCATATTCTTCAAGGCGACCTAGGAGCGAAGGGCATTCGGTGCAACGCACAGACGTTCGTTCCTGCAAACAAAGTTGAATGCAAACAATTACAACTATAAAAAAACATAGTCCTGTGTTAAATTAACATAAATTTGCAACAATATACAACCAAACAATATATTTAATTATCCTTTTCAAGTGTACGTCTTTCTTTTGTGACCTCTATGGCAATATTCTTTGCAGTCGATATATGCAATTGATATTTTCACGCTATGAACGGTGTTTTACAAGGCCCTGGGCACTATATACACACACACACACACATATATATATAAATTGACAAAAAGGGGATAGATATTAACCTGAAGTTGTTTCTCAAGCAAATGACAATTTTCGCATCTTTCAGCATCCGCTCTCTGAGTCATAGCATCCAGCTGCCTTTTTAACCGCTCACAGCCGACACATTCGGAGGATCCGGGTGGTCCCAAAGTTCGATCACATTTGCCTGCTCCACTATTCCCGAGGCTCCGTTCGCGTTCAACCTGCTCCAATCTGTAGCACAGTGATTACGACCCGATGATTCGTATTGGCGGTATACATTAATGAGATATTGAAAAACTGTACACTGGCTATAATATACGGTATACAAACCGTCAATAATATACAATGTTATACCGATGGTACCTCTGCCTAAGCGAATTAAGCGCATCTTTTTGTGCATCCTGTTCTCTCGCCAATTTCGCCTGGACGCGACCGATCGCTGACGTTACAGTGGCTGTAAGTGATGGAATGATCAACCCACAATCGCCGCTGCCCACAGTATTGGTCGAGTGGACCCCAACAGAGGCGGCGCTGGAAGAGTGCAGGTTCCCCGTGTTTGTACCCTGGCCTGAACTTGGACCATAAGAGCCCCCAGCAGCTGGGCCAGAAGACAAATGGTCTCCCGGAGATGAACCGTGAGATGAGTTAACCACACAAGCCAGCCATCTAAAAGGACCATATTTATTAAAACTTAGCGCGATGACAGAACGATATATGCGGGAAGCTTTTTGCTTTGACACGTTGTAGTTTAAAAAAAGTTAGCTTACAAAAATTGACACAGACCAATTGGGTATTAAATAGTAAGGACCGTATAAAGATTATGTTATTCAAATCTAGATTATATGTATATTTATTAATTGTTTGTGACGCATAGAAACAAAACGGTCTATCATAACTAGCTAACAGACTATACACTCACTAAGCAACATAGCAAAACGTAGCGAGTGATGCTTTACAACTTGATATTTTTCCTTGAATGGGATTGCGCAGGAATTGTGAATAAAAATAGTAAAAAAAATGGCCAAGTATTTTTTTCACCTTTCAACGGCCTGAGGGACGTCGCTAGTTCCGTTGAGCATTAGGAGCATCTCAAAAAATTTGGAGTGGACACTTTCGAGTACTTGACCAGACGAAGCGATTGAGGGAGCTTCACCGCCCATTGGACCTGTGCCAGACGCACCATTTACGTCAGAGCTGACAGTTCCTTGAAAACCTGAATTGTCGGCCTGTAATATGCACACCCACATTGACTCAATTATTCGTAATCAAATACACACAAATCGATATATACAACATGGGGTTTCATCGCATAGATGAAACAGAGTATTAACGGGAAATATCTATTTGTATAAAAGGTAAATCAATAGATTCCTGATAAGGCATTAGTCATTTTTGGGACTTACATGCACAAACAACCTTCAAAGACCGTGGCCTGTGTTTGCATTCATATACGAAAGCCACCTTTAGGCTGCCACTGTTAAGCATCCATCGGTCTCTCTTCGTCTTAGTTCCACTATTTTTGGCAAAACGTCTACGCTCAACTATGCTCTACGAACGCTGAGCAAACGAATATTTCCATTCGCCGAACTAGCGCACAGAATTTCCAGCATTGTGCGAAACTGCCGTGAATAAAACTATTATAATCGACTTCGATACTATCAGATCTCGGTAGAAGCAAGAAATACAGGAGATTTTCGAAATTTTGTACAAACCTGTTCTGAACTTGCGATAGGTGGGGAAGAAATTCGTCGAAACGTCTCAGCTAGACACGAAGATGACGACGATTGCTGGTCAAGATATGCTAGATAGCCCTGAAGTAATAACATGAGGGAATGCACAGATTAAAAACGTGCGTTAAATCTATCATGGTAAGAAGAAGAGCAACAAAGTAGTCTAATAAAAAATCTGACACTGGACAAAAAATAATAAAATGAAATATAGTCCAGAAAATGAAAGAGAATGCGCACAGAGAATAAGTTGTTAAAGCAGCCGATCTGCAAGTAACATATTAGTACTTATTTGTGCCCCAACTGAAGTTAAAGTTAGCATTACCTTGAAGATAGCGAATACACAGATGAGCGTCACCACTTCGTTGACCTCTGGCAAAATCTCGGTTTCCATCGCTGACATGACAGAGTCGTCAACCAAAGCTCCACCGCCCATAGCAGAGGACCCACTAGATGCGCTTGAATCGCCAAATACGCTGACGTCTAGGACCTGCTAGGACAGTTTGATAAAATAGGCGTTTCCAAATAATAATATATTATTTAGATATAGGCTTTGAAATGAATTTCTAACGTGCTTAAAAGATACATTTCTCGTGGAAATATACCAGTCTATAAGTAAAATTGCAGATGGAACCCGGATGGGACCATTTTGTAATCATCTACAGATAAACGTCTGTTTCCGCGTTGCCACTCAAGTATTCTTTATATTTCAATCTGAATTAATATTCTTCAGTTTAAGAAATTTTATTTCACCCCTAAATTTCGGGATAACATTGACCCGCATTGAACGTTTTAGTTTGCATGCAGGGGGAGGGTAGATAAATATAACTTGCCTCAATACAATCCTTGCGCAGTTCGTAATTGAGCAAATCGATGTCGGTCTGAAGTGCATCGGCTATAAGCGCCTTCATTTGCCCTGGTTCTGGCATTTTGTCAAAGTTGATAAGCAGTGTTGAGCCGTGGCCCAAATTTTTGTCGAGATAAAAACCGACAGATGTCGAAATTCGGGCGATCGCTTCTGTGACACGTGATAGCAGAGCCTCTTGGCGAGCAACGCATGCACAAGCATCCCATGTCTCAGCGGAGGCGCCGCTGTAGTCGCCCGAACCTCTGTTGCTTATTCCGTAACCTCGTCGGGAATGATTGGCTAGAAGACACGCCAGTGATTCTTGTACAGCGGTTCTCTTTCCTCGTTTGTAATCGGCAACCTGTAAATACAGCAACAGGTTTTTATTATAGAAGCGCAATTACAACAAGTATCCGCAACGCGAGATCACTTGTACATGGAGTTTTCGATATAAAGCGAGTTAAGTATTATAGCATTAATTTGACAAGAGACTGCACCAATGCCATTGAAACTTACTTTAAGGATGGCACAATCGAACTGAGCCTTAACTTGTGCAACGGCGTCTCCGAGAACTACTGCTGGATCAATTGACGCAGATACGAAGTCCTCAACTAGTGAAGACGGCCCACCTTGCTCAGTGGCACGAAGGCCTTGCTGCAGACCCTCGAAAATTGCATCTGCAGTAAAGCTGTGGGAAAACACATGTTTCAAGGGAGGTATAAAGGAATTAATGCAATACGAGCTTATCTAAGAACGGATAAATTTAGTCTCGCTACAAATCTAGTCTCTACAATGATTTTTTGACATGCTTGTTCTGACGACTTTTAAGCAAAATTTACGGGTACATATTGTTTTGATATACCAGTTTTGACTAAAGCTTGCGTTGAAGGAAGCGAGCACCCGGTACATCTGTCTTGCGGACCCATAAAGAGAATGTCTAAGGTCACGATCGGTGTCATTAACCATTCGGACAGCCCGTGCCGTTTCCTGCAGCAGAAGCAAGTTATATGCAAGTCCAAGCGAAGCTTTATCAGTAGCTCCTCGACCTTGCAGCGATCCAGGGACCCGATCACACGCACAGCTCAAATGGTCGATAAGCTCAAGTAACTGTCCTAAAAGGCGACACCAGGGTGCGTCTTCGGCGCCCCGTCGGAGGCCTTGCAAGGAGCTTGTAAACCAGCACAGTAGTGAGTCCACCCGTTGAGAAAGCATTTCCAGGCATTCGTGCGGCGACATAGAGCTGATGGAGCCACATGGTGGATCGAGGCCAGGGTCCATAACCAATTCAGTGAGGTCCGTCATAGACGCAGACAAACTAGCTGTTCCCATGGCCCCCAATGTGGAGTGAGGGCCCGTTTGCCAGTCCTCGATTGCAAGAGGTTCTTTTATGCCCCGTGACTGAAGATATAACTTCGCTTTAATCGGCATTCCGCCAACAGCATCAACAGCAGCTTTCACCTGCAATTATGTATTTTTTTTATTTAAACCGTGCCACATTAAGTTGCTGCAATAGATGTTAAAACTGCCCTACAACAGCGTCTGTAAGCGTCGCAAAGTACACACGTTAACTTCTTTGTAAGTTTGGCTTATTTTACGCATAGAGCCATCTCCAACTCGTTCAAACATATCAAGGCTTAATTAATTTGTAAAAGTACAACATACTGTAGGTTTACGTAGCAGCTAACGCATACTGCTATGGACGACTACTACATCAGTTTAGTAAACTTTCCATCGTAATAACAGGGTACCCTAGCATGCCGCACTATCGAGTAGTGGAGTTCGAGTGGACTAAGTAGACTTGGTCCGACGTTGGTGGTGATAACTAATTCAATATAATAAAGATGTTTCTCTAAAGTCATTTGCTCATTAGAACAACCTTTTGGTCGAGGCTATAAATGCGATGGGCAGAGCTGTTTGTTTCAGAGTTCTGTGAATCAGTACTGAGGCGCCGATTGACTAGTTGTTTCCCACCAAGGCCTGGCGTCGAGGGCGTGGCATGTGATCGCAGATCCTCCGATATATCCGATTGAGAGTCGGTCATCGTCGACATATCTTCAAGAAAAAGCATCTTTGCCTCCAGGTTGGAAAGCTTTGTTTCGATGTCCTGGTTTAAGACAAAGCACAGCTTATTCTGATATACATACATACATGCGAGATCAACACCAACCACTTCTCCTGTACTCGTGTATCATAATCCTCTTATCATCAACTATATATGTGAACAAAATGGTAGGAATTTCTGGATAATACACTTACGCACACATAACAGCAATTTCGCACGTACCTTAGATAGGTTCAATGAGGTATCTTTGCCCTTTAGAGAAAGTCGCCTCTTTTCAAGTCTAGCTAACTTCTGCTTGGCTAACTTGACGTTCTTTTCGGATGCGCTCAGTTTTGAGGTCAAGTCGTCGAGTCGAAGATTTAACAATGCACTCTGCTGTCGATGTTCCTCAGCAGCCATCTTCATTTCGTTGGACATGCGCACAAGCTGAAGCTCCGCGTCATCGCCAGCCTTAATGAGTGACCAACACAAACGAACGACGTAAAAACTGAACCGATAGAAATCTAAGATTTCCTATACTTAGAACTATACGGTTAGTTGCATTTTAGTATATAAGTGATATTTTAGTGTAATTTAAAGTATCACAGGTACAGGTGATACCTTGCTTTTTAATAAGAAGGGAGGCATTAGTAGATCGTGTACACTGTCATTGTAATATCCTATTGAACTGCATTAGTCTTTATGATCAAAAAACATCTTTGCTACCAATCTACCTTCAATGCTTTCAATTTGACCCTGCTCACAATCCGTCGAGAATTAATATGAAAAACATCTGCTGTACACAAAGCAAGATACAAACTTTCTGTGATTCGATAAGTTCCTTGGTTAGTCGGCCAACTTCACGCTGCGCCTTTGCAAGTCTTTCATCCCGTTCGGCCTGGGTGACAGACATTGTTTGCACGGCGGCATTGCTTTTTGGAGGCACAGCACGAGGCGGACCGCTCGGAAGTCCGCACTCGGTAGAGTTTGAGTTAGCGATGCTGACCAGCTCCAGAACATCGCTGACCAGTGTTTCCAGTGAAACAATGTGTGACTGCAAATCTAAACACTTCTCCTTCACCTATTGTACCAAAGGGTTAATTTAGTTCACAATCGAATATGAGTTAGGGGGTTAATATAGGCTGCCCATCAATTCCATAGAAGCTCGATACTATCGCAAGCCTACATGGTACATCTAGATTTTCAAACGTTAAAGAGTCTAACTCTCTATATTCAAGCTAAGGATGTTTCGACATTACGTGTGTGCGCCCCTGTAAATATTTTTTGAAAAAACGGAAGATCACGTACCTCCTTAAGAGCAGTTTTGGTTGAAATATTCTTGAGGAGCTGTAGACTTTTGGACACAAGTTCTTGTGCACGCCGCGAAGCGCCGTCCACTTCTTCAGAGCAAGAGCGCGAAGACGAAAGACCTCTCGATTCATGTCCGTGAGACACTGATGTCTCGATAATGGACCGAGCCGTCGCATACGGTTTGCTAGCGACTGCAGACGATGTGGCCAACACCCTTCGAAGCGTGTCAATCTCTGTTTGCTTGACCTCGAGATCGCGGTGTGCTACTCGCAGCTGCAAAAATGATAACATTGAAATGATGTAAACGTCTCCCTATAAAAAAGATACCTTGATTTTCCTCGAGGTATGGTTAGCAATAACTCAATCCGTGTCGGAAACGCTCGATTAATGCGTGTGGTGCATTCCTTTATAATTCGAAAACGTTTTTCATAGCGGCTGATGAAGAGGAAAATGATATAGGCCATAAAAAATTCAACTGAATCGAAAATATTGAGATATGGTGCTCTTTCAAATTTGTGTGACATTTTAATAGAAAAAACGTATTCTTTTTTTATGTAATTAAAACGGCCGATTTTGTTGGTTTCACAAGTACTGTGGTAAGGTTACAGTATATCTGTGATAATATAAAACTTAAATTGAGTAGTCTAGTGAATATATCGCGACCGACATCGCATAAGCGAGCTTCAAACACATGCTGTTTGAAAATAGAGGAAGTGAGACCTAAAGAATATTTCAGGGCACTGTTGCGTTGAATATTCAGTATGCAAGTCCAAAAAAGCCTTGAGCGAAGGTCCTTGTAATTACTTCCCATCAATTATCCTAGTCTATGGCATGCAATAACCATTCTGTATAATAGCAGCATGTATTACTATGGCATTTATAAAATACCACTCTGAAAAAACAATGAATAGGATGTTCCAAAAGTATTCCAGTTCTCTTTAGAAAATTTGCTTTCAGCTGATATATTTCTTTTTTGTTCTGCAAATCTGATGTAAGCAGCTTTACAAGTTTTAATTGTGATTTCCATTCGAATTTTGTAATTTCAAGCCATAATACAATCTCGACAGGTAGTACTTGGCTCCTTTCGTCTTTATAGAACGACGTGAATGACGGTTTTTCTAAAATGCGTTTTAATTATTTCGGAATCATTGACGTATTTGACAAGAACATAATTCTGTGCATGATTTCGGGGAATAACCTGGTTTATTTTAGGAACTAATTGACAATTGGGGCCCAGTATTATTATGGCTTGAAACTCTATGGGAGAGCAGCTCTATTTTAAACGAACGCTGATTATGGCAGTTTAAACACATCAATTTTTTCAAATGGCTTTATGGACGAAAAATGCCTAATAATTCTGGGACAGTCTATACATGAACTTCAGAGATATTAGGAAAGACTACTTCGGGGGGAAGAACTATCATTTCATACCAATCCATTATCGGAACATGTTGTGCATATTCAATTTGTGCAACCATCACGTAATTGTGCTTTTGATAATTACGTCACCGTTAACTAGAGTAAATATAATACTGTTCGGTTTTTGAAAACCTTGGACAAAACCGAAAACTCAACCAAAAACGCTTGCGAAATAAAAATAGAGCCCAACCGTATTTCAGAGGGAATAGCAAGAAGAAAGGCCAGCCCCCGAGGAACGAAAAGGACAAAGGCAGAAGATTGGACGATTCGACAGGAGATGAAGCATTGTTGTTGTCGTGGCTTTTGTATTTGTGTTCTCTGGCGGTGTTGTAGATGCTTGTACCAGTTCAAATTGTTCATTCTGTACCTTGTTTTCAAGCGTTTGCGCCCGCGCTAAATTGTGCATACTGGCGCCCCTATGCGACTGTCTTTGAAGATGCCCTTGCGAGTGAACGGACGCCAGTACATGGCCATGACGCGGTGAGAGATGGCCATGACTACGAGTGAGTCGTTGCTGTTGGCCGCTGCTGCTGATGCTGTTGCCATCAATAGTGTCCATGTCGATGTCTAACGACACACATTCATCACCTTCATCTTCAGCCTCATCGGCTTCGTCTTCTTCAGGCCCGCAACTAGATTCTCCGCCATCATCTTCGCTTCCCAGTGAGACTCCACTAACACCGGCACCAACAATACCGCCACCCATCGACACCTGCGTCTGCGCGATTGGGTATAGACGAGATTTCCTTGAGTTTAACAAATTGCCAAAGTGCTTAACCGAGTCCCAGATCTCTCCCTTCGCGCTTATCGAAGCGACGCGCAAACGATTGGATGATAGCTCTCGTAAATACCAGTCTGCTCGAAAGGAATACAAGGGGCTGAATTCGGTGGCGTACGATAA
Organism: Tropilaelaps mercedesae; assembly: GCA_002081605.1. Taxonomy (NCBI): domain Eukaryota; kingdom Metazoa; phylum Arthropoda; class Arachnida; order Mesostigmata; family Laelapidae; genus Tropilaelaps; species Tropilaelaps mercedesae. The sequence goes on along the minus strand of MNPL01014749.1, from coordinate 45,380 downwards.
GGTCCATGGGTAATAGAACAAAAAGTAGGAGCTGGCGACATGAGAAAGTAATTATATTTAAATAATTATTAGAGATATGACTATGCACAAGATGTAAATGTCTTTAGTTCGATAAATAGATGATAGAATGTACAGTTAGTGCTACATATTTTTAGAGTTAAGTTTAATGTGATTGCAGGTCTACTGGGGTAGTCAGTGTTAATGGTGCACAGCTATCGGGTAGCAGAGTATACACGACAAACTTACACAATTGGTTTCGGAAAAACGGAGACATAGCAAAACTTCTAGCATTTTCCAGCGTCATGCGTACGATAGATAAAAAATCGTTCAACTCAAAGAACAAATGGCCATTAAAATTCGTCTGTACTTGCTGCGTGGGTTCATTTATACCGCTGAGCGAATGACAAAACTTACACAACGAGTCTCACCTTTTTTTCTAACTGCTGCACGTTGGTTGTGCCAGTGATGTTTACATCAAGGATATTATGTGACACGCTAGCTTCGCCGGACATTTGTGAACCGCTTATAACTGATCTAGCTCTGGAGTGGGCGCTGGAGCTGCGTGCTCGGTGCTTTGCCTTAGAGAGGGCATTGCGGCTCGGCACCGGTGAAGGAGGTAACTCCACTCGACTGCTGCTGTTGTTGAAACGAAACCACGACAAGATGTCAACCAGAGGTGTATCAGAGATGGACCAGATTGTGAAAAATCCACGTGAAAAACCAATGTAGTAATTAGATAGAGTAATTATGAAATGGTTACCGTTGCTTGCCAGTATGGTCATATATATTTCTACTTCGAAATATGTCTACTTTAAACGTACCTAATGATATTAGGACGCCAAGGTCGAGCTAATAGGGAGAGGGAAGAGTACTTACTGGCGTGTGGCAAGTGACTGAGATGTTTCCTGGGTTGGCGTCGAGTCCGTGGCCGAAAAGAAACTGCCTTCTCCACCTGAATCGCCCGGGCTTCCAGCATGTCCCGTACCACTCAGTGCGCGGGAGTTTAATCTCTTCGAAGCGGTGTCCTGAAATTACCGTCACACGCCTTATTAGAAAATCTTTAGTACCTAAACAGGATGATTAATAATATAAATTAATTTTTCTTCCTATAATTGTAGCTAATCAGGAGAAGATTTTAATACGGGTATATGTTGATTGTTGACTAAACGAATCGCAACCGTGTTTCTCTAATTATCCGTTCGCCTTATTCAAGAAAAGAAAGTTTAGTAATGCCGATATCTAAAAACTTCCACAGGCAACATACGCACTTAACTTAGAAGAAGTGCAACTAAAGCCAGCTAACCTTTTCTTGACCGAGGGGCAGACTCATATCTTTAATGGACTCAGTCGTCGTCACCGTCGAGGTGATAGCTCCAGATATCGCTGTCCTTGTTGGGCTAAGCTGTCTCCTGAACTGTCTTGAGTTGTCGCTATGAGAAGAGACCATAGCGGAGCCAGGAGATCCTCCTGTCAAAGAAGTCGAAGAGGAGGTCAGACCCGAAGTTATGCTGGCGCTGGAAGATCCGACGGGTGACGAAGTGGCCAAGGTAAGTCCATGCGTTCCAGTCGAACAGGGGGGTGCCATTGCCAGTGCGTTCGAGGCAGCGGCTGCTTGCCGAATCGCCTGAAGCCAGTTGGCACGTATAGCTGATGTCGTCGCGCTTAGCACAAGCTCCCGACTTGGTCCCTCGCCTCCAGAAGGTGTCCTGCAATATTAACGTATGGCCAGTGAAACATGTTTGGAGTGTTTCACAATGGTACTGCGAACTAACCTAGCGGTGAGTTTGGTCTGTACACAGATTAGACAATAACATCACTACGTACGCAGCAGAGAGTTATTTTGATAGAGTTGTTCTTGTCTCATTATAATTACAACTATGTTCCCTAGATCTTCCCTGCTATACGTTTATGCATATCATAGTGATAATAACGTTTATTTAATCACATAAATACAAATGGCGCCTACCAAACAAGGGCGAACGCATAGTTCCTATCAGCGTTGTCAAGTTCCGTGGCCGCACGAAGGGCTCGCGTGTCAAGCGTCCCCCTCGCTTGGCCTTTTTCCTCCGCTGAAGGGTCTGTGAATTGCGCGAGTGACCCCTGCCGAAGTACAAACCACAAACGTGACCAATCTACCTGTCCATTGTAACGCTGTCTCAGATAAAGCCACCCCTTCTTCATTAATAAGAGCCCTCCACTAGTATGATGCTGTTCTTTCTGATTCGACGGCGCTCCTAACGAAGCCAGAGGTGCTGTTGGAATAAGGTTGCCAATATGAAGTGACCCTGCGCCACTTTCAACATGGTTTTCAACCAAGTCTAATGGGCAACCATCTGGCACTCCGCGCAATTGCGGAGGGGATCCAAGAGTTTTCAATTTACGATCTATCGGCAAGCTCGATGTTTGCAGTTTGCTAGGCGTGACAATCGAACTTGTATTTGGGGACTGGCCATCACAGGATCCAATGTCAGACAACAAGAGATAAACTGAATTATTATGGCATGTTCGTTTCACTGGGGTGCTATTGTTTGTGCCAGGTGTAAGCGTCTGACTTGTCGGGGTATGGGATTGACTAAGCTGTGACATCATGGGCGAACGCTGTCTCCACTCGCCAAATTGACCACTCATGGAACTCCTTTGGCCCATTGGTCCGCCAGCAGAAGTGGTGGAGTGTACATTTGAGGTCCCAATAATGTTCCACTGGGAGCTTAAGCTCTGATGGGAAGCTGAATTGTCTTCAATGTGAGCTGAAGGTAGCATTTTCGCAACGCCGTCTGACCGGCTCCGTTGTGACTTGAGCGCCTGGTAGTTACAGATAGAAGACACATTAAACGAAACAGTTTGTATCAAAGCTATAATAATTTTTTTTTAATTCAAATCAGGTAAAGAATAGATATTTTACGTTGGGTATGCAACTTTGATGTACACAGGGGTGTTAGTTCAATTAAACTACAACGAAAGAGACAATGACTACAGTCAATACTTGCAGGCGACTTTGCTATACGTTAAAAACGACCACAAGGTTTAACGTACGTGTTAATTTCCGAAAGAACGTTACGTAACACGCACGATACTAGTATAACTTCGACCAACATCATATTTACGATAATGCATTAAGTAACTAACACAGGCCACGTTTGCTGTTTCTTTCTCTTCTTACTTTAGTTTCGCGTTTCAGAAATCGTCTCTTCTTCATCACCTCACAGTCGTCAAGCGAATTTAGGCCAGTAGCTGACGTACTGTCAAACATATCCGAGCTAGTTGTGATCAGTCCTGAATAAAAATTAGAAGAGGTTAGTTTATTTTAGAAATTAATTGATTCTCACTGGGAATTAAACAAGCATGATCACCCATAACTTGATTTACTCCAGCTACAATTCTTCGTCTCAATAATAAAATTGAATCTGCACATAATTCAGTACTGATTTTCGGTGATCTTGGGGCCGACTGGATTGGTATCCAACGTCAATGAACAATAAACTACAAATGGAGCTTACCACTTGTCTTGTTGTTGCTATTGTGGCTGAGAGTGCTGCTACCTCCCGTAAGAACTTGCGCAGTGGCTTGCTGTTGCTGCTGAAGTTGATTGGAACTCAATACTGCTCCAGGCGGACCTCCAAGAGACTTTGCGGATCCAGTAGCGCTCGTCACATTAACGTTGACGACATTCACATGATTATTATTGTTTGTGTTGGAGTTTGAACTGTTTTTGCTAATATTGCTGCTGCTCGAGCTATTCAGATTGTTTTGATTATTGGTATTGTTGGCGTTTTTTTTATTACTATTGTTATTATTGCTTCCGTTGTTGGCGGCTGTGTTGTTGTTTTGTTTAGCAGCGTTCCCAGAAAGCAGTGAGTTGACAACCTGGTAGACAACCATTGACGGACTAGAAGACAAAAAGTCTCCAGAGGAACCTAAGCCGCCCCCGCCTGTCGAGGATGTCTAATGATAATGATAATATCTATTAGAAATCTACATAGAAGCAACAGGTGGGAGCATTTAAAGCAAACAATAATAATGTTTAATGAAACCGACTGTGAGTAATTTATTAGTGCGTTTCAGGACCCGTTCCTAATTTCTCTAGTCTTACAAACCTCGCGTTCGTCTTCTCGGCTACGTAAGGTATTATCCTCTGACGGCAAAGAAGTCGAAGTTGGTGCTCCGACCGAAAAAAATCTCTGACGGGCAGGCGTCTCCCTGAATATGATAGACATTATTCATACACGCACGTTATTTACTTGCTGAAGTCATAACCATAACACACGATATGTGTTCACGACACTCTAATAGGAGCGCACTCGTATACGAAGTATATGCGTATAAACTTAGAACATGCCTGCTTGAAGTCGTTCAATGGCTATGGTTGCTATTACAATTTAGTTTCTTTCGTGAATTCTATAAATAGGCTTTTGTTCTTGCACTTTAAGAGCTTTATTTAGATTAATTAGGCGTTGATAATGACATTCTTTAATGCTTAGAGGATGATTACCTGTTGCATTCTCTCTCATGGTCGACTTCCAGTGTACCTGCATCATCGCCAGAGAGCCCCGAAATGCCTTGGCGCTGTCCACTAGATGCTGAGGGTAAAGAACCTGGGAGTGTTTGATTACGCTTCGCTGACGAACGGAGGTTGGGTGAGGCCCGGCATAATACGTCATGCCACCTTTATTAGAAAAACATTTAGCAGACTTGACTGAATGGTACCCAATGAGCATTCATGGTTAACTGAACCGTGCCCAGTAAGAGTACAAGAGCATAAGGATATTATCTGGCATATTCATCTCTAAGTCTGGGGTAAATCTGTAAAGGACTAGAGAAGTTTCAAGCTCTCTGCATGGATAACGGCGAATATCTCGCGATCACGAAATAGTATAAAAAAATGTTCTTTCATGATACAGAACCTCGGAGACAATCATTTATTGGATAGGCAACAAAACATTATTTCAGAAGGTATAGCCACAGAGCTTCATTTTGTAGAAACACTGTCTACATTTTAGTGTGGGACCAGAAGGGTGGCTCCGAATTTTTTTAAGCTTCACTGACAAATAGTTAAGTGTAAAAAACAACTTAGTGTAAAGCAACAATAGAACATATTCAGTTTTGTTACGTTTGAAACTCCGAACACAATATGTAACAGTACATATAAAATTCACAAATTTGTAAATGTTACATTCATTTACAATCAGTATCAAACGTAACTTATCAAAAATTATTACGAATAGCCTGCTATCAATGTCAAGAAAGGTCCACCAGAACAACTATAACATCAAAATACACACCTTTTCGCATCCTCTCTGCAAGTGGCTTTAACGAAGTGAATCTTGTCGGTATGAGTCAGTGCAATACTAAAAGGGTTTCCAGTTAACTCGTCTGCCACCGCCACTTCCAAGGCATTTCGCATGTCAATCGATGCGCATGGAAGCGTATCAGGCTAGATGCCATATAATCGAGATATGAACACATTAGATAAGAATTAAAAACTTTCAACTAGGCTTATAAGGATTTATACTAGTTTCTGTAACCTTGCCGAATACTCGCAAACAGAGAAACGAATGAAATTACGCAAATTTGCGTAAAAAACAGTCACAACTACAAACTTCTTAAGTGCGCTTAGCAGGGCTAAAGCAATATCATGAGAAATACAACTAGAAAAACTAGAAAAACAACTAGAAAAAACAAAACACGAAAGGAAGAGAAGAACTGGAGGACTATTACCTGTTCATCAAGTGCATAGGTGAGCTCTCCGTCATCATACAGCACAAACCACCTCCGCTGCCAACGCTGTTTTTGTGATGTCAAAGCAAAACACAGTTTTCTATTTGTATTATTATTTTTCTCTTAACAATGACTGAAGCTAGAATATTTTCGAATACATTTAAGCCTTCTACCGGGCGTGTCACCAGGCAAGGGATAGGGAAACGCCCGTCAGATATAACGGGTACCGGTAAATTAGAATATCCGATGCGGACCAACCACACAAAAAAGGCTTCCAATCGGCCAGGGTGAGACAAAAGATCGTGTGTTGCAGAACGTTCGGGCTTAAGTGGCGGAGGCGGCCGACATTCGGGGGTGAAAAGCCTTGGTAAAAATATAGCTTTAAAACTGGATTTGCACTTTAGGCTGGTGGATAATAGAGGAGCCCGAGACAGCTTCGACACTGTTTTGGCTACTTTATCATTCACTGCAGAGAAGGCCGGTTCGCCTGCTTGTAGGGCCCACGCTGGAGTTGATGCCACGAAGTGCCGCAGAGTACCTCCGAAAGGCTGGTCGTTTGGGTAACCCACTAGTCTCGAGCATGCTATGGTGCCGGGTGGCGCTCAGTTGAGACTCCATTGCAAGTGAAGGGTGCACTATCCCCTGAAGGTTGGCCGCCAATACATCCGCCGTCTCAGAAAAAAGTAAGGCGGCGATATCGGATTTAGGTATAAAGAGAGAAATATGAATTATGGAAAATGCATATATGAAAAATTCTGGTATAGTGCACGCAGTGACTGGAGCTTCTCACGCTACCAAAGGAATAGCGGAAGATCAAGCAGAAAGTCTAGCTGTGATGGCCGACCCGTTCAAAAGGGGCAGCCTTGCCAGAATACCAATGCAGATGCAACCTGGGCTAACGAACTTCATGGTAAAAGTGCCAAAGGCCTCGAAAGAAATGATTGATTTAACAGAGCCTGAAGGGGCGACTCTGTTGAGATCACAGTCGGCGGGCTCCGCGATGATCTCCAGGGAGGCCTAGCAAGAGGAAGGTCAGCAGCCCAGCTGGCAAGCCTGAGAAAAAAACGTCGTAAGAAATTAGAGGAAACAACCCCGGAGGAGGAGGGTAAGCCTCGAGAGTTGGCTTACATGATAGATTCTGTGAAAGATAGATTAGGTGAGCTAAATCGGCGAGTTGCTAGTCTATTTTTTAAAGCTGACCATCAGCCAACATTTAACGTCCACGGTAGCAGTTTTTGCATTACTTCCTAAGACGGACCCCAAATAAATGTAAATGTGCACCGGCGGGGATCGAACCCGAGTTGCTAGTCTAGCGAACATAGCCATGAACAGCCAGAACACACTGACGGCTCTCAAGACCGGACTCACAAAGTTGGGAAAGTATACCAGATAACTCTGAGGTTAGACCGACGGTCTGGAGACGGCCTGCAGGAGCACCATGCATCAAAAAAAGGAATCAGAGAATTTCATGCGGACCCAGATGGAGGGTGCAGAGTTGCACACAGAAGAACTCGCAGCAAAGATAGAGCAACGGACAGAGCACGAGTGTCTAAGCGACCATTTATATACAGAATAGATCATCCGAAAAGAAGAAACACCAGTATCACGTTAAAGGAATATGAAACCATTAAATATGACTTGACATAATACTTTACAAACTCAGAGATGAACTCGCAACACTCGTGGAACTCTATCCGGAGCCGAACGAGAAATACTTGACAGAAGCCCTTCGAGTAGCGTTTGAAATGCAGGTGGAAAAGACGCCACGAATTCACGTAGCGAGTAGACCCAGAATCCCAAACCCCTGTTGGACTGGAAAAATTGCGGTAGCACGGTAGAAGCAATTAAAGGAGAAGAAGATACACCAAAGTCATCAGAAGGCTTCGAAGAATCAGAGGCGACAATAACAGCGGGAATGCAGCACTAAAAGTGGCCTACGGAATAGCTCTAAAAAACTCATCGCCCTTATCAGTAGGAGCAAAGAACAAAATGGAAAGACTTGTGTGCGGATGTAGAAAATGATCCTGGGCAAGAGAATCACCAAGTACCTGTTTTCGATGGATCATCATGAACTCCGAAGAGAGCAACGACGATAGGGGCCAAGAATTAAAGAGATGGAAATCCACACAATCACCATTGAAGAAATCACCGAAGCGGGAATGAGACTTCGTCCTGTAAAGGCGCCTAGACCCGAAGATATTCTAGCGGAAGCCCTAAAGATCCTGACAAAGGCCCGACCCGAGTTTCTAACAGAGGTCACTAACACACTTCTCCGAACAGGAACTTTTCCGGAGGAATGGAAAAGGGGCAGATTGGTTTTAATACCAAAGCCAGAAAAGCCACCGAGCCAGCCATCGGCCTACCGCTCGCTCTCTCCTGAATACGGCCGGTAATACGACGGAGACAATAACTGCCAAAAGATTAAATGACGAGATGGAAGAAAATTAAAATTGCAAAACAAAGTATTTAGGCGTGATCCTCGATCAGGGCATGACGTATGGCTTTCACCGAACAATGCCACAAATGTACGGAACTAGTGGAAACAGGAGTGGTTACTTACAACAGTTGCCGATTCCATGGTTGCTTACGCGGCTCCCGTATATGCAGAAAAGGCTTGCAGTAAAAAAGAATGCGGACAAAGGACAATGGCGATATGAATGTGAGGACATACAGGACTGTGGGTGACAGGTGGCACTAACGTTTATTAAGCTCATCTCATGGAAGTAGCTCATTAGAGAAAGGATAGAAATTCAAAGAGGTAATGCGTCGAAGGATGCCGTTAGGACAGAGACCATAACAAAATAGTAAGAGGAATGGGACGATCCGAAGGACACAATGGGACAGTGGACGAAAGGCTCTAACGCAACTTGAAAGAATGGTTCAGCAGAACACACAACGATACCATGTATTGACTTACCCACATGCTGACGAGGGCTGGACGCTTCAAACATTACCTGTACGGAAACAAAAAGTCAACTGCCCAACATGCAATATGTGCAGCTCCGAAGAAGATGATAGAGTGGAACACACTGTTCAAATGCCAAAGCTACGAAAAGGAAAGAAGGGAGATAAATCGACGAGGGAGGAAGCAGGGAGGAATGGCAGGCGATGGAGAAGTTCTCCAAAGCGGTAATAGAACGAGAAGAAGTCATCGAAAGACACAGACCTTGGTGTGAAAAAGGCGTAAGAGAAATTCGTCAGTATCATGAAGTAATGCTGCCGCAGTTTCAGCGCTGATCGGGCCGTTGGTAGAGAGAAACAGACTACACACAACGATCCTCACAACTGTAATGCTTTGTTACACTAAAATCAACGGGGCGTAATAGCTCAAGTTGTTTTTGCCCAAGTTGATCTGAGTTGGATTTGAATTAAACTAGTCTGTGAACACTAATCTCGATTAGAAACGACGTATACGAGCTTTGTATTTGGAAAAGTAGCTATAATGGTTTTTACTTCAATGTTTTTTTACTGCTACTAATTCAGTATTTTAACGTCGAAATGATACCGTTCCGTGTGCCCTTTGATGCATTCGTCCATCATATTTTTGAAATGAAGTAAAGTCAGCTTAAACATAATGTAGTAACAGCATTGCACGAACACAGGCTTTTGCGCTTAAATAGCTTATCCGAAGCAATCTGATTTAGTGATACAGAATCGGGAACTAGAAACGGGAAATAGAACTAAACGTGCCTTCGTTCGACTGCCTTGTGACGAGAAGTCCCAATCTGGTGCGAGAAAAAGGTATCCACACTTCACCGCGTTTCGGGTTACCTGTAGAGTTCAGTTTAATAACAAACATTGTAGCTTAAGATATATCAGCTTATCATAAAGATTTTTCGATAAAATCACATTAGGCCATGTGGTATATTATTATTGCGAGTAGTTATCCTTTTTGCAAAATTCTATTGAAGAGCAAGACAAATATAAATTTATTTTATAAAGCTTTATCTGCATACGACTGTGTATCAAATACTCGTGCTGTATACTCTCTCATTCGACGCAAATAGCAAACTATTGGCTTTATCGTTAGACAAGTTTTCCGTCCACAGCGTTTCGACTTCCGTGTGTAATAATTCCATAATGTGGTGGACATTATGTATAACTGAAGCAACTGCGCCCAGTGTTGTTAAACAAAATTATGGTGCAGGCCGCAAGATTAGGCTAATATTACCTTGAAATTTCACCACTTTAAAACAGAATAACACACAAGTAACGTTAAGCCGATAATCGCACGGCAACACGACTATGCACTGTTTTTGAATCATTAACAGACGAAGCTTCGAAAACATGGTACGCTTATACACTTACACGTAACTGAAAAAAATGCAATAACACAGTGCAAAACTAGCCATTCAACAAATCTAAAATAAATTTCATGTATCTTATGACGTGCAAGTGATATGGCCTCACCGCAGCAAGGTAAACATGGCCGGATTCCCTCACAGTTGCATATCGGAAATGGGTACTTGCTGTGCATAAAAGCAATGTATTGGAATATGTTGTAATGAAACCAAATGTATTTGGTGTCAGCGCTTTTGCACTTTGTGGAGTATTTAATCTAAAAGTACAATCCTTCCGAAACTTTTGTTCACAATAAGCACATTCGTGAACGGGGGCAGAGAATGGCAGAAATAGGAGTCCTTCCTATTTTCGCGCTTTCCGCCCTGATTACTAAATCTCGTCAGGAACACCAACTAGTGATTCTAAGGCTTGTAATTTAAGACTCACATCATCACATTTGCGCCACGGATAGCTATTATAAGGAATTTATGAGCCACTACAAAACATTTGCAGAAAAGTACGAATGCAGTGTCCTTCTACCATCTTCTCTAACCTACAATATAGCATGTATACCAATCATAATAATTTAATTCATAATATTATTAATCTGCGTACGTATTTATCGAAATGCAACTAAGTAAGATAAATTGCTAGAGTTTGTAGTGATCATAGAAATCCACGAACAAGCATTATTATTTTATTAAATAAATTCTATGTCTAGAATATAGACTCAAAGAACTAGTGCTCCACCTTATTGCACTGAGGCTCATAGAAATAAAATTGACTGGTGTCTATACATGTGCATCAGCCATATCACATGGTTATTGCCCCCTTAATTACTTATCTCATAATCACCAGAAAAATGGAGGGCGAGCCAGAAAAAGAGTGAAGCGCTACAACGTTTATTATTTATCCAAAGTAACGCAAAAACGTTCGGCAGACGGGAGTGCGTTGTCTACGGCTCTAGCAAAAAGAGTGGACACCATTCACTTGGCTGTTTTGTTCTCACGCAGTCGTTCCGCCAGTGGTACTCCCTTGCAAGTAAGACATTTGCCGCCCCATCAGTACTTGTACGTTCCAAATGTTTTTCTATGCCAACGATGATGATGTCAATGTGAACATCTATTACTCTATTACTTTTTACGCGCGTGTTAAAGTGCATATGTATTTGCTTGTATTTCTTTGATATTCCGGTTGACAGTTTTTTTATGCCTATCTATCAATTTTGATTATGCTACGTCTTTTTTCAGATAGATGTGGAAAACCCTAACGCTAAACCGGTGTTGTGCGTTGTTCAATTCGCTGTTTCCTCAACGCTGCCGCTGCTGCCGACTCGATTAATATTCTTATTCCATTCTTTGGGTTTAAGCAATCTATGGCGGTCGGTTCAGTCTACGCTACAGATAAGTGCTGCTACTGTTATTGCCCCTGGTCTCTTCTTTAAGGTCTTTCTGTATCTCCAGATGGAATATATTCGCCCCTGCACTGAATAACACTAGTTGAACTTTCCGTGCAAGTTTTTAACGTTTTCACGGTTGAATATTTACATAATTGTATTTTACTTGGAAACTGGTTGACAGTGGTGGACCTCCTCTGCGTGTATATCAGAGTGGTCACTCTCCTGGCGTATATATATGTATATATATATATTAACAGAATCAGACAATAGTAGCTACGCAGATATTTGGCGCGAACGTATAGCTTAATTGATATACGCACACACACACACAAACGTTTGGCTTTGGCAGGCGAAAAGGGCATTAACAACAACGAAATCAATTAAAGTGATTGAACTTCGGAGACATGAAATGGTATTATGTTTAGCTATTTGGGACGCGTACAAATGTACTCTATAGGATAGGTCCAAGTGAAATCCAAAGAGATTTGGATCCAAAGAGATAGATTGTATTGCCAAACCTTTCGAGTCATCTAATCCATACACAGACCTGTAAAAGCAGTGGTAAGATATTTAGTGGCTCCTTTCCTGGGTTTGCTATCGGACTCAAACAAAATATAATGATTGTCCCAGACGCTCGTTTTTGACAGCCTCCATATTCTATTGAATTAGGTCACCAATATGCGCAATCAAGCTATACGTATTTGTAATGCTTTTTTTTGGTGTTTTTGACTTTTGTTGTTGAAAGCACACACCATCTGTGACAATGATTTCCAGGCGCAGATGATGAATCGTAGATGGTATCTACGGGGCGGTATTCACCAGTTTTGGAAGTTGTAAAGGCTTACATTGAAAGACGAATCCAGACAAACGCTGGCATTATAAGAGTCCCTCAATTAAGCGAATCATCGCAACAAATGAAGTAAAAGAGGAAAGCCAATTGAAAGCGTTCAGACTCAACATGGCCCAGCACTTCTGGAGCAGTCCGAAAGCTGTAACAAAATCAAGCAAATCGCGCATCAGAAATATGATGTTTACAGAGCCATGTTGTACGTCGCTCAGTTATAAGAGAGTCTGGTATTAACGCTAATCGTTAACAGCACTACTTTGGATAATTATTACAAAATGAGTACGAAATGCGGCAAAATCAGGCAACTTGCTTCAGAAATCTTAACTATATGCTCCTGTGGTAAAGCGGAACACGTATTCTGTGTACTATCAACTTTGTCCGCTATTATATTAACTGTTGTTCTTTCTGCTGTTTGAAAATGACTCTGACTTTTCCATTTTTTGTTCGTGAGTTTGAGATTCAACAGCAATTAGTCATTCAGATAATTTCATACCATACACTTGAAAGCGAGAGACCACTGTACAATCAACAATATCGAACCAATAGAAATGTTATGGATCTTATCACGTATCAGAAAATTCATACTCACAACAATAAAAATTTCAACTCTGCTATATATTTACTAGAACTTCTGAACAAAGATAAAAGAGTTTGATAAAAACATTTAACAAAAAAGCTAAACAAAAAAATTAGCTACTCGCTAAAAGTGTGCGTGACTTACCCGGCTTGTCTCTAGAGCGTCAGCGGAGTGTGCTTCACGCAGCCGAAAACAGTTCTGGCATTTCGACTTGTTGAAAATGTTCGGCGCAAATTTTCGACAGAGCCCACTACCTCCAACGCCCATACCCCCCTTCGACGGGCTTGCGCCTGTAAATCCCATCATGTTAATATAAGTGCTCACATATGTCAAAACATTGAATGTTTGTATATATATATATATATATATATATATATATATATATAGCAAACTACGATTCAAAATAATAAGTCGTAAGCTGCGATAATTTTGTTCAACCTCTCATGACTTAAAATATGTGTATATTATATTATTATCATTATAGGTACAAATATAAACAGATTATAATCAATAAACTACTTTTCAAAAATACTATACATTGACTCGTCCTTATATAAAAGTTAACAAGATAATTAGTATGATGCGTCTTATGTCATGTCATAACACCCGTTCACCCTAAGTCAGGATAATGAAAAAACTCAAAAATTAGCCTATAAAAGATAAAGATGGTGTATAAAGGTGACGGAATATCAGATAATATAAAGCCTTTAAAGAGAATGTTAAAGAGAATGTAAGTGTTAATAGACAGTTCTAGGAAAAGCGTTTATATAAACAGACGTAAAGAATAAATTATGCAAACCAACAATCTGAACCTTTAAAGCAAAAAATAATGTACTGTTAGATTTACTTAAAAGAACAGTAAAACCACATCCTTGGTTATCAAATTAATCATATTACTTGCATTTTACCTACGATTTACTATATTACTCATTCAATCTTCAGAGACTTCTACACATTGATCTACATGAAACTATATAATTCAATAAAGGCCCCAGGCAGTTCATAAATCCATGGAGTGTGCCTTTATGCTCATAGCATGTTTGAGTATTCCATTATATATTTATACTGCAGTTTAGTTTTAAGCTTAATTTTCATCCGGTTACTACTTAGTAGTCTAACTGGTCTGTGTGTTCAAAGTATATACAATCGGCTTAAAAGTGACCCCCCTCAAACGTCTAGCGGTTAGTAAAAACATGGAATACCTGTTGATGAAGATGACGAATTTGGTCCGGAATTAGGCGACTGCATACTAAGATTGTTAAGCTGAAGCGACGACATCGGACTAAGTGGATTAAGGGAGCTTAATCCCAGAGTTGCGGGTCCCTTCGGGGATCCCACTCCCAATCCTGTTCGAGTGGGTGTGACATTTACCCCTAAACTCATACTGATTTGATAGAATCCTCAAACAAATACACAAATACAAAACTGAGCCCAGGTCTGCTTTCTATAACACTCTCTCTATCTCTGCTTTCTATTAAGCGGAGATAAAAAATCAGCATCTCGTTGGGTGAAGACCCCAGGATCCCGGATATTCGTAAGTCACCTGGCCAACTCATCGCGGATAGCAGCCTGATAGGTTCGCCATGTTAGCTGACAGAGAACTTCAAAGAGAACCACCTGCTGAAAAGAAGATACGTTATTGTTGTTATTATTATTAAACACATGTTATTATTGTTGTAGCGATCTTTATTTTTGAACACTCAGTAAGATGCATATCATAACAAAAACTCAAGAACCTCCCTCAGTATCCACGCTCCCAATATTGACCTACCACTCCCTTTTTGGATGGCACGAGGCAAATGCTGTTGTTATTACAATTATCGTAGTTCTTTGTATTATTATTATTACTATTATTAGTGATGGGTTACATAAATTGCTCGACTATATACAAATCACTGGTAAATTGCGACCACCAGTTAATTACTATAAAGGTGATCTAAACATTTTGACATTTAAATATCTGAATCAAAAAGTGGTATATTGATTGTGTGTATCAATGTTGTTACTGCTACAGCTAATGCTGTAAATTTTGCCCTATTTGAGTACAGGAAATATATTTTGTACATGTTTTTGTTCTTTTGAAGAAATATTTGTTGACTTTTATCCCGGAAGAGCTAGGTCCACGTGAAAATTTGCTACGTTCGATATGTCCCTATCACCTTTCTGTGTGAAATGCATTAACTGCCTGGACTGTCAATAAAAGTTCTTGCTAAATAATTCAAAACATAAATCCAGAAGCAATTAATATTGTGATTATTAAATAGCCCGATTTTTACTAGATGCGTAACCATTAAGTAGTTAGTCAAAAAGACACCTATCTATGCCTGCGACAGATCATCCCTGCAAGCCTGATTTTTTAATCTATTCCTGATAATGCCCAAAGGAAGCATCAATGTCCAAGGGTTAAATTCCATCACCAATCGATATAGATATTTAGAACCATTATGTCGATTTATGTTTACTATTTTACTGAGTATTTTTCACAAAGTTCAATATTTCATCCAGAAAGGTCTTGCTTTCTTCAACGCTTTACGTTTATTTTATAGCCACCCAAAGAGTGCCTGCCTCTAACTGCACGCTTCTGTTCCTGACATATAACGACACCGTTGAGGCAGATCTTAAGACCTTTTCCCCTTGATGGATCAAAAGACGGCTCCACATTCTCCCATTAATCGAGCTCGCTTTGCTCAACTGTAATTGTTGAGAAGAGTCACAATACTTGGAGTCAGCTAGGCTGATGACTGTCGTACTTTGTCATAAAAATCGATTGCTAACGTTTCTCTGTAGATGCTTCTGATACTCAAAGATAGCTCTATTAGGATGGGAATGCTGACCAGAAATTAGCTCCAGAAAAAGAAAATTTGCAGAAGTTTGCAAAATACACTAGTATCTATGGGAATACAACTTGTGAGGAGCCCGTAAATGAAAGATCAGTACTTTTCACAGCGGGATAAGAGCTACCCTTAGGATCTGGCTAGAAGATCTGAGTTTCGATGGTGAGTAAACTGATTTACAAAGTCACAGTCTACTGTATGAGGTAAAATGAACGAAACGTTTTTTCTACATAGAAGAATGGCTCAAATGTATATCAATCGCTAGAGCCATAACCGTTTTCACACTATTTAAAGCTTCATAACCTACATCAAATTCACTGACTTATAACAGGGTCGAGGGAAAAGTTGGACAGGCTTGCTATGATGTTTTGATCATTTTCAAAGGGAATTTTTTATTTAACGAAGATTATGGTACTTTGAGTTGCTACAAATACGCTTGTATGTCATAACCACTCTATGCTTGTTGCATTTCTTTACAATTTGAGTCCTTTGAGAATAGCGATTAGAGCGCTTTCGAGTGACTTTTTTGCGTTGAATATTAAAGACAGGCCTGCAAGAAATAGAAGGCAGTTTTAAAATAATCATTATTTCTATATCCTATTACAAAAGAGTTCTCCATTTCTAAGATCGAACATTGGCACTAAGCAGACCGCGAATTCTCACTAATCCCAATAGTTTCAAAATTACTTTCACAACTCCACATAGCGTTCTGAAAAGCACATAACAAGCTTTAATAATTTTCTATTCACACCGTTGGTCTACATCTTGTTTAGACGCAATTGGACCGCAGGACTGCTAAGAATTTACGCAAAACATTTAATAATTGATACCACTGGTTTAGCGATATTTCGACCTGACTGTGATGCTGCCAAATCTGTTAGTAATAGTATATCGCGAAATCGATTATTTTGGC